>VXAL01007140.1:210-15641 GCA_013399475.1 Chauna torquata
TTAATATTACCTCTGTTTTAAAATAGATTTTTACATAAGCTGTCTTTTCCCTTTACCCTTTCGGTTAGCAAATGCTCTTCTTTAGAGGTGGCTGCTCTTCAGTCACTGTGCTTTTCTTTTTAAGTATTGCTCAGAAATCTGTGGAACATTAAGCATTTATTCTAATTAACTGAAACTAAATAACTGAATATCACTTTGAATATTTGTTTAATTTGTTAATTGTTGAATTTCACCTTGTTGGAGTTGTATTTTGGGGTTTTTTTAGTAATTTTTCATCAAGAGCCACTTAAAAGGATGCAGTGCTGAAATAGCTCATGATTATTACATGTAGTAATATACTGGAGACCTGGGGAGGAGACTGCTTAGGTATGCAAAACAACCTGATTCATGAGATTAAAGGCTTCCATTTCTCTAATTCAAGTAATGAAGCCCAGCAGGACAAGGTGGTCCAGATGGTCACCTGCAGCTACGAACTGTTTTCTGGGTTAATATCTAAAGCTGCAAAATATCTGTAGAAGCTGTCAAACGTGGGTGTCGTGACTGCAAACACCAGAGTGGATGTTATAAAAGATGTTTTGCCCAGGAGATTTCTGAAATGATTATAAAGCATGGATTACAAGAGGAAGGAGAAAAAGGGAGAAATGTGAAGAATAGCTGTATGTAAAAAAGATTTAAAGGTAAAATAACCAAACATACCTGACTTCTATTCTTGCAAAATTCATGCTAAGTCATCCTAAAGTATCTGTTTTCATTCAATATTGCTAGGGTTTCTGTATAAACAGCCTGACCGTACTTTTGAAAAACTGCAGCTTTCCTTGTATTATAATTTGTCTGATGCTGCTTTTCAGAGTAAATAGAAATTTATCAACTTGGAGAACTCAAAGGGCTCATCAACAGGAAGACAATTCTGTAAGGCCCAAATTTGATTTTCATCTTGTCAGATCCCTATGTATTTTTTCTTAGGTGAAACTAAATTTTATTTTATTTTAAATTTGAATTGACAATAAAATGTTTTATGTTAATTTTGAAGCACTCAAGAAAAGTTTAGTAGACAATGTCAGAGTGTTGTGTATTTGTTTCAAATTGGTCAAACCCACATTTCAAAACCATGGAATTTCCCAGAAAGGACAACTTTGGCTCCATATGCTCTAGTCTGTAAATCCTGGTCTGTCCTAGATTGCTTGAAGTGTTTCTTTTTTTGGTTATTTACTGAAGATACATTCTTGTTCCTCTCCTTATCTCTCTGGAAAATAATGGTCTTTTAAATCTGAAACCCTGCATTTCTTTAAACTAGGACCATACAGATGGCTTTCCGGTAAGGGCTGCTCATTAGTGCACTGAACAGCCCACCTCTGGTCTGAAAACAAAAATCTTGCTCTAATCAGATTTTATGGAAGGACATTTCATATTAAGCAGTAACATATTTAAATGAAGAGCAGGAGAGCACTGAAACAATTGCATAGGAAATATAAATCCAGTTTGCATAGCTTTCTGTCAATAATGTTGAAAAAAAAAAAATTGCTTGTAAGGAGGACGGTTCTCTTCTGCAATGTTTTAGCCAGTATCACGAGTGTTTGAAAATAATACTAGACATCTGAATATAATGGAAGATTTGCATATTGATTGAAATCTATCCTGTTGTTTCAACAGCAAAGCTGTGATTTTTCTCTTTCTCCCCCTTGTCTCATGTTTCCCTCTCTCTACACAGAAAACAATCCTAGATAAGCAGATTAATACGTGGGATAGCTCCCCTTCATTGTTCTGTGCCGCACTTCTAGCTTTTCGTAGCCAGTTGGACTTGTTAGGAGGAGCTAACTGATTGGTTGTTTCCTGGGCTCTGTTTCATAAATTATAGCCCCGCATGCATGAGCATGATTCCTACAGTTGCAGTAAGCCAGAGGCCTGTCAGTTCCTGAGTTTATGCATGTTTATTTCTACTTGTTTTATAATATTGCCCTGGAATTTCCTGTCTTAGATAGTTTGCTATTGCATCTTCAGGACTCTGTGAGTAATTTTGACTTTTTCAACTTTGTTAATTACATACCATAAACAAGAATGCTTGTGTTTGGGAAGTAGTTCATTAGCAGCTAACCTTTGAGATTCTGTGCTGCGTCAGCTCAGGTACAGTTAACTTTGTGGCTCTTCTCTTGCTAGGGTTAACATAGCTTCACAATATTGCATGTGGTCAGTGCCATTGGGGTTCATTCATTTCTGAAATGGGCTGCATTTGTTCCTCATGTTTTTTGTGCTTCTATAGTAAAATATAGTGATGTTACATTACACCCTGCTTGTGCCTAATCAAGGCATATGGCATGCCTTATGCTTTCATACTGTTTGTACATTGTATAGTAGCATTTGTGGTTGAACTGTTGAAGGAATGCACAAAATTCTNACAAAGTGGTAAAAAGCTGTGTTAACTTCCAGTATTTTAAACAACTGTATAGCTTAATTAACCCCCTTTTTCATATGGTCTTATAGTGCTTTTCTTAATCTGTAGGGGTTGTTTTTGTAGCACGCGAAATGCCAGCATGTTAGAGTTCACACATTTAAAAACAAAATCTACTCACAGGGAATTAGAAACCAGTGGGAAATGCTGTTCAGGTTCTGCAGTTTAATCAGATGGAGTTATCACAGTGACTCCCTCGTTGGTTTCCTGAGATTGTCGGGTGTTACCTCTGTGCGACTGGGGTTTAAAACAATAGAGCAGCAGATTGAAATCAGAAATTAAAAACGTAGCAAGCTAGTGCTCTGCACCTCTCTAGTAAATGCTACAAGGTCATATTCTTTGCTGTAAATGCATTAGTTCATGCAAAGGACTTTCCACGTTGCTTGTTTTTCCACTGGAAACATCATTTCATTGTGTGGTGTAATAAAGTTAGCGTTTGTGGGTAAATAGCTTGGGTTATACTAAGAAGTGCATACTTTCTGCTAGCTGGATATAAGCCTACACTGTTTCTTAATAGCTTTCCTTTTTAAAGCTGTACCTTTTCATATGGATATGTGTGAGTAAATAATATTAAAATGGCAAAAGTTCTTCAGACAGCTGACTTGCTCTTTGTAGTGAATACTATAGCTTCTAGGAGTATAAAATGCCTTTGCAAAACTTTTGTAAAATCTTCTTGTTAGCAAAGATATTCTCTTTTGAACATGAAATAGAAAAATAGGAATGAAATTTTCGCAATTCATTTATCCTTTATTGTAAAATTCTAATTTCATCTAATGTTTGGCTACATTTTCAAGTCCCAAAACAAAAAGAAAAGAATTAACTGTTGAATTTATGATTAACAATGAAGTAAAACAATTTCTTTTGTATTAGCGGCTTTGTGCTCATTGAACTTCTTGTTGTAAAGAATGTGTGTGCATTACTTCAAGTGGTCAGTCACACATACTGTGTCCTGCAGTGAATGCAGTATTGCTGTTTGCATCTCTTACATTGTAATGCATAGAATCAAGCAGACCATCGCAAAATGAGAGTTAATTCTGCTCTGATACTGTTGAAAGACTTTTGTTAGACGTGGTTCAGCAAAATAAACTGTTTAATTCCTCTAGATTGCTTTATGAAGTTGAACAAAAAAGTGTTTTGTTCATGCAGGTAATATTTGAGGTAACTTCTGCCAGCTCTACCTTAGTGGTTGGGTATAGTAAATAGATACACTATTTATATATGAAATATAAAACCTAAACCACAGAGAAATTCATTTGACTGAGGTGCACGTTTAGTGAGTCAATGAATTATAGTATAAGCTGCTACTTTCTACGGACATTTCTAAAATAAGAAATCCAAAGTGGTTCTCTTAGGTGTGAAAAGCTGGTGCAGCATAGTTCCTCTGTGACGTATGCGTAACACAGGGAAACAACTTGACAAGACATTAAACTTGGAGAACCTGGTGTTGTGGCCTGAACAGTCATGTGACGTGTCACTTCTTATTTGAATGAATGTTCTCTCTGCCATGATGTTTTTTTTTTAATCTAGTCAAGTTATTTAACTCCGAATATTGCTACTTTATTTAATCTCAACAAAAATGAGAGACACTAACTTCAGGAGGAAAAAAAAGCTTTTCAGGGAGTTTCTTAAGGCAACATGTACGCTGTGATCTGAAGAGGAGTAATGTGGTAAATTGGTCTTTTGCTGTAGCTGGCTTCATGCACTGTTTCAATACTGTTAATACCATGTTTCCAGGAACTAGACCTTTACCGATAGAGAATTCTATAGGTGAGATTTGGAATCTAACGTACTGCAAGCAGTGCCTACAGGCTGGATCAAAGCCCTTTTGTGCTGGATGCTGTTCAAACAAGTTGTAAAAGGTAGTCCCTGCCCTCAAGAGATTATAAACCAAACAGGATGGTAGGCACAGGATGGAAGTACACACAGTTTAAACTTAACCTTGGGCAAGTCACAGCAGGTCAACAGCTCAAGAAGGAGTGTAATCCTGGGATATATCTGCAATATGATGTTGTATTAGACATACCTGTAGCACAGAAGTAGGTCATTGAGGGTCCACGTTAGGACATCATCTTGATCCCAGAAGCAGCATAATTATGTTGTGAGAAGGGTAATGAGCGTTTTTTTCTGGACTAAGGCAGAATTATCTTGCACTGAACATAGTACTGCTTCTTGTATAGATGCTCCCCTAATTCAGAGTTCATTGCCTCCTGGACTATACAGACTCTCCTTGTGGGAAACTTTTTGTCCCCTGTTATGTTAGACAAGTATCCCAATATTTTACATCCACTTTAGGAATTGTAGACAGCTGGATTTTTCAGAACTCTTCAAAAAAGTTTTCACAATTGTTTAGTAGAGAGTCTCAGATTTGCATTCTTGTTTAAAACATGCAGAGGCTTTTCCATATAAATTAAAGGAAAGACAGTCCAAGTTATAGTTTTTATATAGCCTCTACCTTGAGTCCTACTGGCTGTGTTGTATGCATTGGTATTTGGCCTAAGCAGATAAAATTCATTTGTGTTTGTCTGCTTAAATGTGAGACTGATATGAAGAAATGCTTTCATATGTAATTTGGAAGAACTTATAAAAAGAACTAAAATCCCCTTGAAATGTGAAGGTCTGATGCTTTGCTAGTGATTTATCAGTGTAACCTCAGGTGCCTGTTCCAGCAACATAACTTACGTTAAAATTACAGCGTGCTTTGGAAAATACTTTTGTAAACATTTTGCTTATGAATTTTCCGAACTATGTCTGCTCAGTCCTACACTAGAATCCTGCTTTGCATCTGTGTTATGGCCTCCTGATGGGCAGTTAATCTTAAGATATTTGCAGCCAGTAGAAGCATTTCTTCCTTTCGTGCCTCTGTGTACCAGATGTCAGCTGTGGGAAGAAAACCCCATCCCCAAATCGAAAACAAACAAATGAAAACACACACAAAAAAAACACTTTTGTCTTCTGAGAAAATGTGCCCATCATAGCCATTGCCCTTCAGGCAGACAACTGACAGAAGTGATCCTACAAAACCACAGAAAGGCATCAACATTGCTTAGTAGGGCAGTTAGTGTAGGCCCTTGCTTCTGCTAATAATTTGTAGGACTTTGGGGAATTAAGCACAGGTCAAAATATATAGAGAATCTGACAGGGCCTCATGCAACTGTTGCTATGTAATATTGCTTGAATTATAACATTAAGTAACTTTAAGTCGGGCACTGCTTATCTTGGAAATATTCTGGTGTTCCTCAGTTTTACAGATCTAAAATACTTTGGTTTCACAGACGAATGTACCGCTATGGCTGGGTGGTTGTGGTCTTATGTTACAATCTTTCATACAAAACACACAGAGCTAATAACAAGAAATTCAGAGTTCACAAGAAAAAAATTTGCTTTGCCTAAAGTGTACTGCACTTTTATATCTCTTTTTTTTACAGTGGTCAATTTACATTTCTGAATTAACTCTGCACAATATAAAGATTGTTCCAGAGCTTGAAAATAAATAGCTGCAGATCAACAAAAAGATAACATTTTTCTTTTTAAATGGGAGAAGTGTTGCTTTCTTCCTGGCTGATCACTAAGAGTTAAAGCAGTCTTGGAAAAAAAATGTAGTCACATCAGTACAGTAACATATTATATCCTCTTCAGACAGCATAAAATTGCATCTGTAGTATGTGTCTGCTGGAAGATCACTCAGCAGATTCAAAGCTGTTGAGCGTGTGAAGAGAGAAGAGGAGGAGAGGAAAAGAAAATCTATGAGGAGAGAAAAAAAAAGTTCCAATCTTATTTGGAGGTAGGAGGAAACCAAAGGGAAGTGGGAAAGTTAAAGCTAAAATTAGCGGTTCAAATGAATATCCTCAAAGTATCTCACAAATGTTGTTTTATACTTTTAAACAAAGTGTGTGATGCAATTTAGCCCAGAGGGGAAAAGAAAAATCTTTAGGTAGTATTATTATTGAGGCAGCTTTTTGCAAGCTTGTATAATTTTGTCATCACATCATTGTGTGTAAGAGGTTGTGCAGTGAATGTACTGATACTAAAACATGCTTCAAAGTTACATGTCTGGACGTTCATAGCAGGTGAGCATTTACATTTTCATATATGAGGAAAAAGCCTTAAGCAAAAAGGGTACAGGTTGTTTGCATGCATTTACAGACACAGGGTCAAGGATATGAGTGCTTTGGTTTCCTTTTGTGCATCTGAAAGAGTAATCATCTGTTCTTGTGTTCTAGCTTGCTTTCCCTGAATGAAAGTATTGTTGTGCAAGGAGGATACAGAGATATTTCAGTTTTCAGGCAATAACACAAATATTCTTCCCAAGTAACAGTGCTGCTGGCTGCTGTGCAGAGAACTCACTGTTCCTTCAGGAGCTTGCTGGAACTTGCTGTTCTCCGTATTAGAAATGATGGCGTCTTCTGCATTAAATAATCCGCCAAGAAGCTTCACCTGCCACAGTGACTTAGACAACTAGCAAAGCTCAGTTTTGCTATAGCCTGAGATTTGAATTACAGCGCACACATAGTCCGCTAGCTGTCTTGATGTATCTTAAGTATGATCTCCTCTCTCTCTCCAGTTCTGCCAAACCAATACAGACCAAAACTTTTCTTGAATTTTCATGGTCAGAGGCTCTCAGTCAGGTCTGCAAGCATACCATACGGAGGCTGCCAAACTCAAAAATGAAATGATTCCATTTCAGTAATAGATTTGGAAAGATGATAAAAGGAGAGAAATAGGTTTTTTGTGTCTTATCTGTATGGAATTAGTTGTGTATAATTTTTTTTTTTCCCCCTCCCCTCTGTAGATGTGGATGACAGATATTTTATTTCTGCTTGATATGTGTTTGGAAGTTCCAGAGGGCAAGATAGAAGCTGAAGTAGAGGATGAAAAGGAGAGGTGGCTTTATGGCCTCCAACAGAAAAGGATATAGCTGGAGACCTCCTAGGACCTGCACGGTTGCTGAACTGTTTGCTGTGTAAACTGAGCTGTCAAAGCCTGAAAGATATTTTATACTCAGTTTCACCAGAAAAACAGAATTTAGAGAACATAAGAGATGCACATGCCACAAAACCAGACTAATCAAATCTATGCTCGTCTGTGGTTGTGTTTATCCCAGAGCTCTCCTATATCTAAAGCTTTATGGTTATTGTTTAAATAAAAATACAAAATAAAAAAATTGTAGATATCTTATACAATAGGAGAGAGAATATAGCTGGTCTTCCAACACTGAAATTCAATTTGTGACTCAAGCAGTTTTCAGTGCTAGTTGTATTTCCCCTATTTGCTTATTCTGTCTTATAATCTTGAAAATGTAGGCCCTTACCTAACATTAAGCTCCTTAGTGTAGTTATTTCTACAGCATGAAAATAAGTAGTGTTTTGCATGTGTTATTTATAACAACACATCCCCAAAACAGTGTGTTTGAACACATATAAAAATACACATGCACCACTTAAAACTGAATTTTGATACTGACCTTGCTTTATATCTTTAAATTTTAAATATGACTTCATTCAATCCATATCAAATATTTTTAGTACTTTTTAAAATGAATATTTAACTGTTAAGAAGTTCAAATGTAGTCTTCCTATTCTTTATCTTAACTTCTGAGGATTTGATCTTTCCTAAGCTGTTTGACATCTGGGTATTGATCTGAAAGTTTGTAGGTTTATTAATTTACAGGCAATGAATCTGTGTTAACTTCTATCCTTCTGCCTTTTCTTTCCTGCCTCCTGAGATATATTTGTATGAGAATGTGTTTTCCACTTTTAGTCTGTGATACAAACACAGACATAAAATTACTGTGGTGAGTAGATCTTCATGAGTATAAATCATCGTTACACACAGAAAAACTAAAAAATCCAAATTAGATGTGTAACCACTCCTAAAAATTAAATCGAGGACTGGATTTTTAATATTTCTACTTTTCAGAATCTGAATACTTTATACAGCTTCTGGACTCAACTCATATGGAGGCTTGAACATCTGTGGCCCATCCATTTAAACAGATGGCAAGATCTGTGATGTCCCAGGCATTCGCAGCGTCTGGCACAAATGTGTTTGTACATCCACCTATCTTTAACCATTAAAAAGCCTGGCCTTGTTCCAGCCTTTCGGTATATGAAATTTCTAGCCACATGCTGCCCTTGGACTTGAGGGACATGAAATCTGTTATTTGCCTCTGTTATCTCCATATTGATGTTTCTTATGAAGATATTTAATTATGAAGAGAGAGGAATTTGTTAATTACTGACCTGTTTTATGACAGATTCCCATATATTGGATATAGCACAGCATGTGTGTATACAGTAAATAAAGCAATTAGCTGAGACCTGAAAAGACCAGTTATTGATAAGTTGTGCATTTAATTAAAATGAAAAGCTATCGGATCATCTACCTGATGCCTTGCTAATCAACATTGTAGTTTTTTTTTATTTAAACATAAGACTCTGTTTGCAAAACATCTGTTGCTATGAATAATGTGTTCAAGTTTATTTGGATGAAGCCAGCTACTCCTGATGGCAAAACAGAGTTTGAGAACGTAACTCACTCATTACAGCCATTTCCTGGAGCCTTCTCACAGAAATAACACTACGGTCCTTTATGGAAACATTCATATTCAATTGCTTGGTCATGTGCCGAGCTGTGGAAATACTGATCTATATGATAACCCACAGGAAGAGAGTGATAATGCTGGCATTCCCCCCCAGAATGGCAGCCTTCTAGTAATACTTCTGTGCAAGAGGAACAATGAAAGATAGCATTTAAAATCCACAAAAATGTAGCACTAAAAAGAGCTTCATCAATGTAGTGGGGCTATAGGTCCTTCTGTTTCCAGGTTTGGAGTGTAACAGGAAAAAAACAGCAATAGCAGAAAGGAAAGGAAGAAAAAAGACGTTTTTCTGTAGGGCATTTAGCAACATTTGTTGGTGTAGTCAGTAGTGTGGGGAAAAGAGTCTGGAAAAACATATATAACAACCCTTTCAGAAGCCATTAATTGAAAAGCCAGGAAATGTCTTCCTCACTTAAGAATGCATTTAGCAATTGGACTGAGAGATTTGAAGGCAATGCTTTATGGCTTAGAGACTTGATTTTTCTGGAGGTCTTGCACTAGCTTCTTTCTGAAATGCTGCATTTACACGCTGTTTTTAATGGAAGAAGAATTGCTTATTTTTGGATGTTATTTTCATCTAGCTTCACCTACTGTCTCTTAATTCTATCTCTTAGTAAGTCTTATTGCAGCTTAAGAGCAAAATATCACCTTCCAGGTTTGTTATTAATGTGTGATAAAATCATTATAAATACTTTCCAGTGCTGGCTAAGATTCTAAGGTTTTTAATATAATCCCTGGCTTCAGATAGTCTTGATCCATCTCAGCTATGTGGAGCATTACTTTAAAATTCCTTTCTTCATTTGAAGCTTTTCATCCTCTGGAGGTTTTCATGGCTCATCACAGTTGTCACTTTCAGAGATATTAAGCAATTTACCATGTGTGTTGTATAAGTGTTAAGATGGTCTGTTCTGGAGAAAAATACACTTATTTCCTTCTATATTTATTCTCCCTGGAATCAGCATTTTCATGATATTTTTGGATCAAAATTCACTGCAAGGTGACCACTGAAAGTTATAAATGTGCTTTTCTGATAGTAAGCAAAGTCTGTGTTGTTATTGGGATTTATTTATTCATTTTATTTATTCAAATTATTCATTTTACTTATTTATTTCCCTTCACCCAGCTGAAGGGTGTAGGGAGACAAACCTGGTGAACCCTTGTCCGTCCTTCCTGCTGGGACTGACCCCTGCAGAGTGCCACCCTTCCAGTTGTGCCTGGCCGTCGTCCCACTGTGCTAGCCATCGCAGTCAGTACCATGCCAGCAAACGTATCAGCAGTTCCTATGGAAGACAAGTGGTCCAGGATTCAAGCTTGCACCCCACCCACATTTTGTTTGGCTTTCAGGAGTACAGATCTATCCACTGTGTTTCCCCTTCATCTTACAGAACAGTATTCTGTTTGGGTAACAGCTGAGCCTTTCTCCTACACCGACTGACCAGCTTCCTGATAGGCAGTCTGCTTGCTCAGGGAGCCAGGTCTTTACCAACCAACTGCCCTCTGTTTGCCTAACAAAGAGCAGTTCCCCAATAAAAACCCTGCAGGTAAGAGGAATCCCTCTGTCCGGAGCAGGGACTGTGTGTGCTTTACCTCTCGTGGGATGTGCACTGCCTGCAGCGCCCGCTGTGGGTGGCTTTCTGCCTGTAGCTTTCAAGGGCTTCAGACATGATCCATCACTAAGCGACCCTAGGGGTGTGGATCTAGACCAGGTTCCCTTTCCTGCTTCAGTTGTATTGCTCTCAAATGCTCTGGGAGCTTTGTACAAAAAGACTTCAGAAAACTTCAAGTTAAAAAACCTAAATCAAGGCTTTTCCATGGAAACCTGTATCTAGGCACGTCGAGGTGTTTATATTTACAGTGTATCAAGACAGCCCAAAGAAAAAGCACATTTTAAAGTGTACGAGAAGTTAAGCTAATTGATTTCAGTGGAAGTATGTGATTGCCCTGAGATTAGGCAATAATGCGACACCTTGCTGTCTTTGGTTAAAAATGCATTTCAGAGACTAACAGTGAAACGGTTGAAAAATGTAATTTTTCCCCTATTTTTTAGCTTGCACTATTTTCATATGAAAGCCTGCTAATTTTTGCTGTTCATCAGAATAATCCATGGGCAGCTTAATGGGCAGGGGTTTTTTAAGCACTTTGTATTTGCTTTGGGTTTTTTTATTGATTTGCTTTACACCATAGTATGTCCAGCATCAGTCTATCCAATACTGCACGTGTACTTTAATTTGGATAGAGTTTCTGCCTTCCTGGAGAAAAAAAAATCTCATCGTGTTGCTTCAGGGAATTGGTTGATATGCACATAAAGTCAAAAGTCCAAAATTTAGATCGATGGTACCTTAGGAAATCTGAAGTAACATATTGATGTTGCTTCATGAAGTTAAACCATGAACAGACATTCTGTGAATAGAAAATTGTTTCTGGCTGATAAAATGTATAACAGGTATATTATAGACATTATATATACAGTATACTCTATGTGTCACCAGGCGAAATAATTCAGGCCCTGAAGCTACTATTGAACAATCAAAATTTACAGGTGCTGCTCTGTGTGTAAAGTCTTGCTGACACATGCACTAAATATTTTAGTGCGCTATACTCCGTGATGATCTGATATTCGCTAATGACTGAAGTAAGACAGCTGAATTGAGAGGCAAACCATAAATTATGATAGAATGAAAATTTATAATAATGTATTGGCTTTATCATTATTCCTTTCTTTTCCTCCCTAGTTGCTACTTAAATTCATTTTCTCATCATTCAGATTTGTAAGTGATCAGCTGTCAAACAGTAATTTTGGAATTCATTACAATTTTTATTAATAAAAGTCAGTGAATTAGCTTATATAAGACCATGTAAATTGAGTTGCAAATAGCCTATTTTAAAAGCAGCATAGTGCTAAAAGCGTTTATAATATTAATCCATTCATGAAACTGCATTTTCAACTTGATCATTCTAAAAGCCCTAGATTTAAACAAAGCCATGGCAAGACTTTACACTGTGCTCAATTCAAGGGAAACAGAAATATAAACCAGCATTGGGTTGTGACATATGCTGTGCACCTGGTCCCTGATTTTGATTTGGATCTCTGAAACCACAACGCAGGTCACAGAAAACGTGCAACTATAGGAAGATTTTAGGGCTAGTGCTTCCAGTTACTACTGTGCAGATGACTCAATAAGGGAAAGGCAACAGACCTGGGCAGCAGTTTCAGCTGCGTTTTCTGCCTCAGGGGCAACCCTCTGCAGAATTCTGGGTTTAATTTCAGGTTTTCTATGGGATTTTAATCTGCTGGTTATAGCTATCTCTGTGTGTCCATGTGTATCTTTTCCTCCTATACTCCAATCCAGCCCTCACCTTTGGCAACCTCTCCTGTATTTCCTTGTGTCAACCCACCCCAGCTTTTTCACTCGCCTATCTCACTAGGCATGTTGATTCCCATTTCATCTTTCCTCCATTTCCCAATCCCGTTAACTTCTCTGTGTCTGTCTTTTTCTCTTCCATCCAGGCACTTTTACTCCTTGATGCATTGCCGCAGCTGCTTATGCCTTAGTACTTGACATGTCTCAAAATCAAGATCAGTGTTGGAGGTGGAGGGTTCTAGTGGTTAAGGAAACCTATACCTGCTCTGTATTTGGGATGTCAGTCCATTACAACTCTCTGGCTGTAGACGCATCAACTGCCTAACCTTCTTAGTCTTTGCGTGCTTCAGCATAACGTAGATGTCATGTCTGCAGGAGTTGCGACAGGACAGAAGATGACAGGTTAATCCAAGTCTTCTGAAAACTCAGCTGCAGGACTTGGTCCCTGTAGCACATGTGTCAAATGATTAATTATCCTCCCTCCAGTCCTGCCGCCTTCTCCTGACACATGCACACACACACACGAATTTTTAGGATTTGGGAATATTTACAGGGCTAGCTGAAAGCACATCTCTGGTATGTTTAATTGATCCAAATTTTCCTTTCATTGCGTTCTCCAGAGACACTGAACTCTGTGGCTAACCTGTGCCCCAAAAATTCAGTTTTAACTAACAATCTGTTAAGGAAAATTCCACTGCAAACAAAGTAAGTTTGACAAAATTTATCAGCAGCAGAAAATAACTTCATATGAGAAGAGTAGTAAAAGAATTTTATTTAAGACGTGTGGCTTGAGGGTGGTTAGCAGCCCTGATCCCACAAGCCTTGTGCTATGTTTGCATAAGGATGACAAGACAGGTGCTCACTTCAGAGAGCTTTGGGAAGGGGAGGTCCTGGTGTGACTCAAAGACATGATAGGACTACGCTTGATGGCAGCCTGCTTCATGGCGATGAAGTGACGGCCTCAGTGGCAGTATTTGCTGCCTTGCTTCCTCTTTCTTGTAGATCAGAGCTGTTTTACACAGTTGCCCCTAAACAAGCACAGGTGTGTTTACTGTCATCTGACAAAGCACATCTGCGTACCAGCATTAGCCTGGCTTGAGCTACAGCTGACCATCTGGACCCTGAATTTCTAAAGGATTCTTTCCAAATGAGGCTTAGCATTCCCTTCTGCTCGTAGTCATCTGGCTTTAATTCCAGTTCTTGGGAAACATGTTGCTGATATGTACAGAGCACATTCTGCACAAAGAGGAATACTTTACCTTTAACATAAAGCTATTTTAGAGAGCGATTTTTATTTTTAGATGTTTTTAAGATTTGCTAGGCAAGCTCAGGTAAAGACATCGTTATTCGACATCGTTATTCCAACTCAGATGTGTACTGAAAGGCATTTTTGAAAGCTTTGCGCAAGCTTTTCAGAGGAAATGGAAGTTTTAAGTTCAGGTTTATGGCCTTAATTTCTCATACCAAATTTCTTGCAGTAATGTTATGCAAATTATATAAATGTTATGTTAAGTACCATTAATTTGATATTTAAATTAGTTTTTTTTTAAAGCTAAGAAAAATCCAAGATAATACTTTCTATTTCCTGCTTAACTACCATGTGGATGGTGAAAGACAACAGAATAGTTCCGTTAAACAAAGATGTATGTACAAAGGTAGTTCCCTAGATCCAGCCTCTCCTTTCCAAATAGAAGTCAGGAATGAATCTTCCTGTTGGAACATATATCAGAGCTGCTGAAACATATACTTTAAAGTGCGTAGAGTTCTTTTGATGGCTTAAGAGAATACCTATTTTGTTGAATATCTGATGAAGCCTTATAACACTACAAAGTAGTATGTGCAACTTAAAATCAGGAAAAAAGATCATATTCTGTGCCTAACAATCTTCTGTTTCCTTTTAGTTAGAGTAGATAGAATCACAGAATGGTTAAGGTTGGAAGGAACCTCTGGAGGTCATCTGGTCCAACCTGCTGGTCAAAGCAGGGTCACCTAGAGCAGCTTATCCAGAACCATCTCCAGTCACGTATCTCCAATAATGTTTCTGAATACTTTTCTTAGTTTCTTTCACTGTTTTTCTGTTGTCAGAATATTTTTCCCATTTAAGACATGCAACTTATGAAAGTGTATATCATTGTCTGTTTGGCAGGGATAGGCTTCCTTTGGTGGAAAAATATTTTTCCAGATGATTTTCCCCTAAAAAAATTTCGTGTTCCTTATATGAAAGAGGGACAAAAATCTCTCAGGCTATGGATACAATAAAGTTAGAAAATTCTTTTAGGAATGAGTTGGGAAAAAACAGAAGTGCCTCTGGGCTCGCCCAATTATCGCAAACACAAAGGCCTTAGAAAAGCACTATGCCTACAAAATAAGGTGATTTAGAACAAATAACAAGAGTGTCGTGACTCCAGCCAGCAAAAACTGGGTCAAACAGGAAAGAAAAACATGCATCTGAGTTTATCCCCAAACAGTTTGTAGAGTAAAGGTTATTTTCATTAGAGCATGTATGTCTAGAATGAGTAGACTCGCTATTTGTTGACCAAAAGATAAAAGCTCTGCAGATCTTTGGTATGTACTTCCATAGCAAAAATACACATTGCCATATTGAGAAGAATGTAGTGGTAAATACTTGGATATTTACCTATGGTGGAGAGCGAGTACTGCCTACCCTACTTTGTTCTTTAGTTTTGTTGTTCTTCCTTTATTAAATGTTTGTGTATTGCAGAGCTGTTAGCATTTGTAATTTCCAAATTAATCTTGATACATCCTTTGTCTAGATACTTCAATACGCAGAAGAACAGAGATCTAATGATAGGAATCTGTGGAATAAATCTTTTTTAAAGTACATATAACAAAATATTCTTAATGTGATTGTATTACAGGTATTTAGAAATTGCTGTAGAGAGAAATAGAAAACAAATGAGGGACTATGTTGAGCGCAGTAATCTACTTAGATGTCTGCCTCGTGAAAAGAACTCAACCGTCAGCAGCAAACCCAAATGCGCGAGGCTCATCACGGGCTTTCTTG
>VXAL01007162.1:261-10861 GCA_013399475.1 Chauna torquata
GGCAGCAGGTACGCTTCGCGGCGGCGTGCGAGCGCTGCGCTGCACGGCTTCCTCCCAGCACCCGAGCACTCACAACTTGTGCGGTTTCCTTTCTTTTCTTAGGCGCCCAAAAAGCAAGCTGGAAAAAAAGGGAAAAGGGGCAAAGCTCCAGCAGTGGTGGATGCCTTGTCCCCAGAGGAGATGAGCAAGGAGCAGGTGAGCACTTCCCCCGTCTCGTAGCCCACCCTCTGGGCAGGAGGATGTTGCTGTTTCTAGGAACGCTGCTGGGCGCCTGACCCAGGCTGCAGGGACAACAGGTGGCAGAGGGCTGCGAAGACAAGCAGTCGGTGTTCATTTCATCGCCTAATGCGTGTCTGGCTGGGCGTGTGGTTCTCACAAAGCCTGTTCAGCGCTCTTCCTGGACAGAGCAGCCACCTTATCCCGTCCTTACTTCTACTATTCTACAGCGCTCTGCTCTCCCACCTTGTGCCCTCACTGTCCTTGATCTCATCCCATAACCCTGGCACCCTGTTCTCTTGCATCGATGTCCTACTAGTGTGGAAATGTCCTTGAAAAGTTACCTCTGATGAGAGTGTGTATTATTTGATAAGTGCTTTATGTTTTGTGGTGTTTCCTGTAGAAACCTGGGTGACCGATTCTGCTAGAATTGGTGTTTCTTTCTGCATTTGCTCCCCACGTCTGGCTGTTCCCACCCATAACTGGAGCTCCTTTGCCTTTCTGGTGTGAGCAGGCTCATCTCTGCAGGCTGTTGCGCTTGTGCTCAGCCATGTGATTGCTCAGCCTGCAACTCTGTGACTTGCAGCCTGCTGTACTCTCTGCACGTCTTGACTCACACTGCATCAGGGGGCAGGAAGCTCCCCTAGGGACAGCAGGGGCAGGCAGAAGTCATGGCTGCGTGGGTGCTGTCTGCTGTGCTGGGTGTCCTACAAACACAGGAGGAGATGGTGCTGTTCTGGGGGACCTCACTCCCAGGATAAGATCTTGCATGTCTCAGTATTATTTAGCATCTGAGAATGTGTTACTGGCCACTGTGAGACAGAATGCCTGAGCTCTGGCTGCTTAGGGTAGGAGGAGATTTTGTCACTCCTTTTCCAGAGGCAATGGGTCACCATCAGGTCCTGGGCAAGCCCCACGCCATCCCTAGCTTCCCTGTCCTACCCTTCTCTGTCCCATTAGAGGCTACTGTGTCCTGCAGGTTTGCGACAGAGCTCAGCATGGATATCTTGAAAAGAACTTTGGGTCGGCACATATTTCAGGGGTGCCGTCTGTCCCAGGGCTCCTTTTCCCCCTATCTGCCTCTTTCTCTTGGCTTTGCAGCTGGAGGAGCACATTGTGCGTCTCCGGGAGGAGCTGGACCGGGAACGGGAAGAGCGCAACTACTTCCAGCTGGAGCGTGACAAGATTCACACCTTCTGGGAGATCACCCGACGGCAGCTGGAGGAGAAGAAAGCAGAGCTGCGTAACAAGGACCGGGAGATGGAGGAGGCAGAGGAGCGGCATCAAGTGGAGATCAAGGTGGGAGGGTGAGATGGCTGGGACGTGTGTGCGCCCCAAGCCCTGGGGGGGAGGCGGCAGGTCTGAAGAGGTGAGGGAAGGGGGCAGAGGGTTAGGAGCTGGGCAGGATACAAGCCAGGGTCATCTCGGCCAGTATCCCAGCTTCAGGTGTTTTCCTGCTTGGCTCCTGCTAACACCCCTCTCCTGATCTCTGGCTTGTCTCTAGGTTTACAAGCAGAAAGTGAAGCACTTGTTGTATGAACACCAAGAAAACCTCACCGAGCTGAAGGCAGAGGGCACCCTGTCCATGAAGCGGATCCAGAAGGATCATTGGGCCCAGGAGATGGAGCTGCGTAAAGACATGCGCTCCTTAAAGGTGGAGCTGAAGGAGCAAGAGCTGGCCAACGAGGTGGTGGTGAAAAACATGCGCCTGGTAGGTGCCTGTCAGGGCAGCAGGGGCTGGGGCCATGTGTGAAGTGCTTTTGCAGCAGAGGGAAATGGTGGGGCTGCCAGCTGAGCCCTCCCAGCCATGGTGTGTGAGCAGGAAACTGCCTCCTCTGCTCACTCAGTGAGGTGGGAATGGGGTTTCCCACAGACACCGATGTCAGATGTTCTCAGAGGCTCTGGAAAGACAGCACAGGAACAGGGAGGAGGGCTTCCTGGGGCAACTCCTGTGAAATCTCTCCTGCACCAGGGAGCCAGCAGTGGCTCAAAGCCCACGAGAACAGCTGGAGAAGCTAATACACTGCTGTTTGCTTAGATAATGTGGGGTTGGTGCCATGGCGGGAGCTTTTCCCAGGGAGCAGGAAGGACTCCTGCAGGATGTGGCTGACCAGGGGTTTTGGCCGCTTACTGGGGTGGCCCCTGGCTGCTGGACCCCAGCCCCGTGGCTGGACCTGACCTGGAGGCCCATGCAGACCTCAGGAACTGGAGGATGAGAGCCCCTAGTCTTCACTGTGTAGTGATGCAGTGACCTCAGGATTGGGTTTTCTGCCTCTAACGTGAAGCTTGTCCCTAACAGAAACAAGAGGAGGAGATCACACTGCTCTGCAAGGACTTCGAGAGACAAGTGAAAGGTCAGGACTTGGAGCCCCTGTGTCAGCGTGCTGGGGAAAGCTCCTCAGAGCTCTGCTGCACTGGAGCAGAAAGGGGGGGCGGCTTTCCCCCCAGTTCTTGCTCCCCTTGCTCACGGGCTGCCAGGCTGCATAGCCAGCAGTGCCATCCGAGCTGAACTCCCAGCCTGGCTGGGATGTGCCGTGAAAACGGAGCCAGGACGGGTGCCTGTCGCGCGAGCTGGAGGGTGGAGGCAGGGCTCTCACTGCTGCCAGCCTGTATTGCTGAGCACAGCTGCCTGGCGGGGCGGCTGGAAGAGCCCTTGCAGATGTAAGTCCTGGCTCCAGTCCTGGCTCTGGTGCCCTCCTCAAGGGACGCTTCAGGTTCTCACGGGCTGACTTGGAGCCTTTCCATGCCCTGTTTCCAGAATGCTATTTCTGGGCTGTACTCTCTCAGGTCCCAGCATAACTGCTCTGTGTGCTGGTGGCAGCTGCAGTAGGGCTGTTAACAAGTGCCTTGTCCTCAAGTGATGCTGCAGTGGCACACGCTCGGCCGGTGCTTGCTAACAGAGCTGGGGTGCATGGATGCAGGTTCTCCGAGAGGTTCTCACTTAGCCCCCTGTGCGCTTCCCCAGAGATTGAGGCCAAGTACAACACGAAGATGCAAGTGCTGCGGGATGAGCTTGACTTGCGCCGGAAGACTGAGATCCATGAAATCGAGGAGAGGAAAAACAGCCAGATCAGCGAGCTGATGAAGAACCATGAGAAGGCCTTCAGTGAAATCAAGAACTACTACAATGATATCACCCTCAAAAACCTGGCACTCATCAGCTTGCTCAAGGTACTGCCTGCCTGCTCCCCGACCCCGCTGCTGCAGCCCTGGCTTGCAGTGTCACCTTTCTGCCAAGGGACTGGTCCTGTAAGGATTTCACCCAGTTCTGGCCATTCTCCTGGTGGAGGTGCTGGTTCTGCTGTTCTCCTGGGAGTAGTACACCATTACACAAGCAAAGCTCTTGTGCACAGGGAGCTGTGGCTTGCTGGGCCAGCAGTGGGAGGGTGTCCTGACAGCATGGGAAGCTGTGAGGAGCTGGGCAGACTCTGCTGCACAGCCCCTCCAGGAGCTAGTGCTTGTGTTCCCAAGAACAGGAGCAGATGGAGGAGATGAAGAAGAGAGAGAATCACCTGGAAAAGGAGAAGGCAGATGTGCTGCTCCAGAACAAGCAACTGAAGGAGTCTCTGCAGCAGGCCCAGGAGCAGGTGTTTGAGCTGCAAAAGAAGTTGGCCCACTATGACATGGACAAGGAGGCTCTGACGGTGAGTGACCAGCCCTGCTGAGCCCCTTTCTGTTCTTCCCTGAGTCACCGTGGCTGTTTCCTGGAGTGGAGTCACTCAGCAGTGACCTCTGCCGCTCAGCTGAGAGCTGTTTGGCCAGATTGCTGAGCAAATGCCTTTGAGTCCATTTCAGCTTAGTTGGGCATGTGTAAGATCTCAGGTGGGACTCCAGGACTCTGGCAGCAAGAGAGAAGAGCAGCCCCCGCTGCAGAGAGGGAAGGGAGTTGGTGTGGGTGCAGCCTGTGTTTTCCCACCCCTATCTCTTTGCTGGTCACTCTCCTCCCTTGCCAGAGCACATCCCACCCACCTCCCAGAGAAACTTGCACTCTTTAACTGTCCCTTCCCACCTGTAGAACACAAAAGCCCGCCTGAAAGTCACCCAGAAGGAACTGAAAGACCTTCAGTGGGAACACGAAGTGCTGGAGCAGAGGTTCAGTAAGGTGAGAGCTGCAGGTGGGTCCGGGCATCCAGTTTCCCTCTTCAATTGCTGTCCCCTTGCAGAAGGTTAGGCACTGGGACTTAGCACAGCGCAGGCAGCCTCTGCTTAGCCGAGGGCTTTCCAAAGCTCTAATCCGGAGCTGTGTGTTAGCTGCTGCTTCCAACAAAGCTTATCACAGCTTTGGCATCTCCCGTGCTCAGCAAACAGGCCCAGCCTTGTACTTCGCTGAGCAATCATGCATGTGCTGATGGTCCCTTCCTGGCCTGCTGGTGACAGGCTACGGCACTGGGACAGGGAGTGGATCCATGTGGAGAGGCTCCCGCTAAAGTGGGGAGAGCCAGGGACAGTCGCTCCCTCGTTCTGCTGGCGTGTGAGTGTCACTTCCCTGCTTGCCATGCAGCCTCTTCAAGTAATATTCTGTTGACTGAGTTCTCCCAGACTCAGTCTCTCCCTCCCAGCTAACCCAGATAAATTTATTGAGGCAGAACAAAGCTCATTTGCAATTCGTAGAAATCCCCAGGAATATGAACGTTGATCTGAGGCCTCGTTAACAATCCATCATTAAGGCAGCACCATATTCAGTGCAGTCAGAAATAGGCTTTGGAGGAGAGATCCTAATTAGGACACTTATTAACTAGCTGTGAGCCAAGGACTCCTGCCAGCTGCAAGGAGGGGAGGAGAGACCCCTGCATGCTGTGGGCCCCCCTCTGAGGTCTAAAATACTGCCTTGGGGCAGAGCACTGAGGGGCCTGGAGTCGGGGCCAGGCCAAGTGAAGCGGGGAGTCTGCTGCTGCTGCGGGGGGATGGTGGGAGCCCATTTGCTCCCTGCTGGGGCCCAGGAAGGGGGAGGTTTGCAGGGAGCCGAGACATTTGGAGGAGAGGTGGCTGGGCAGGCAGCCCCCAGGGAGCTGGGGCACACCGGGGTTTGAATAGCAGAGGCTGCTCTGGGGCAGGCGCTGCTGTCTGGGGCCACTGATGGGTGGGGGTTCCTGCTGCTGGGGCTGTCCCGTGCCAGGGGGCGGAGGAAGCAGAACTGCAGGTGCTGAGGAGGTGCCAGTGCAGCAGGAGGGAGGGAAGCTGCACTCCGGCACCTGTGTTCCCCGCGGGGCGCAGGTGCCGTGGGGAATGGCCCAGCTCTCGCTGGAGCAGGCAGGGCTGAGTGGCTGGGCCCGTTTGCTCCCAGCACCGGGTGGCTGCCAGCGAGGGGTCCCGAGGGCGGTGTGAAGCTGTGCCGTGTTTCGGAGCAGGTGCAGGCGGAGCGAGATGAGCTCTACCAGAAGTTCACCAAAGCCATTAATGAGGTGCAGCAGAAGACGGGGTTCAAGAACCTGCTCCTGGAACGCAAACTGAAGGGACTTCTTAACATCCTGGAGAAAAAGGAGGTGGAGCTCAGCGAGGTCTTTGCAGCCTCCAACCTTGACCCTGGCGCCCTCTCCTTGGTCTCACGCAAGCTGGAGGTATTGTGCGCTGCTGCGGGACCCTGCAGAAGCTGCCCTCCCGGGGGCTGGCTCTTGAGGGGCAGAGGCTGCTCTGGGGCAAACACAGACCTTGGAGTGTGTGAGTGCAGCCAGAGCCTGAGGTGCTGGGTTCTGGGCAGCACCAGGGCAGACCCAGGCCACGTGGCAGGAAATGGAGTCCTCATCCTCCCTGCACTGTGGGCATCTGCCTGTATGGCTGGTCCCCAGCCCTGGGACACTGCAGCAAGCGCCTCGGTCTGCTCGGTTGTTGGCTGCACCGTGGGGAGGGCTGGGCTGTAACTGTCATGTCAGTCATTCCCGGCACTCCCAGGGCTGTGCGTGGTGCCGCAGGGCACTCCGTCTCTCCCTCGAGAGCAGGGTGTGTGGGCGTAGGCGTTTGGTGCTGATCTCTCCCTCAAGTGGAGTCTGTTTCGAGGAGAATGGCCCCAGGCTGAGCAGTGCTCACCAGGTTTCTGTGCTGGCAGGTGGCACCCAAATGACTGCCGAGCAGCAGGCTGCGTGCAGGGCCCATCTCAGTGACCCAGGGCACTCTGCGGGGAGCCACTGCCGGTGAACCTCGCCCATGCTCCTCTCCTGGCCTCGCTGGCTGCAGAAGCAGCGTAGACTGGTTTCCAGAGGCTCTGCAATGTCTAGAATGCTAAAAATACACATGCAGAAAGCCTCAGCACGGTGTGGCGGCTCAGAGACCCACATTCCTGGGGCATGCAGCAGCAGTAACTGGAGAAGCAGCATTTGCTTCAGATTGGCTTGAGACAGGGGATGCAGGTTCCCTGCTCGGCTTGGCCACTGCTTCCCTGGTGCCCTCCTGCTTGTACTGTGTCACCTGCCCCACTCCCAGTCCCTTCTGTGGGGGGTGACAATGATGCTTGTGGACTGCCCCTTGCTAGGGTACCTTGGGGATGAGCACAGCAGCAGCCCCAGGCTCTCAGTCTGTATGACAAGGCAGCGAATGTGTCACCTACAAGCAGGTGCCACAGCAGCAGATTGGGAAAAACATTCCTGGGAAGGCGTCGAGGCGTCACTGTCTCCCGCAGCTGCTGGGGTCCCTGAATTCCTTTGCTCAGCTGCCTCCAGACACTGGCGTCTTCTTGGGGAGACTCTCCCTGCAATTCCCTCGGTGCCGTGACGGCAGGGAGGTGCTGCGGGAGCAGGTGCTGCTGTCCGCCCCCACTTGCAGCAGGGCAGGTGATGTTGATGGTGGGGCTGTGCTGGCATTCATGTTCTTGGTCTGGGAGGTCCCTGTGCCTTGCCTCTGCCTAGGGCTGGCTGCCCCTGGCAGTGCTGGTTCGGCAGGGTCAGGGTGGTGGCTGTCTGCGCGGCTGTGCTGCGAGCTGCTCTGCTTCAGCCATGTCCCGGTGCCAGCCCAGCCACCACACAGCAGCTGCTCCGTGCGCTGTGCCGTGTGCTCCAGCCTGCAGCATGGCCCCAGGCCGATGTGCCCTCGGTGCCAGGCAGCCAGAGTCCAGCGCACCGTCTCCCCTTGCAGGATGTGCTCAATTCCAAGAACACCACCATTGAGGACCTGCAGTTCCAGCTAGCCCGAGTCTGCAAGGTGAGGAAGGGTTGGGGCATGCTGTGTAATTCCTGGGGCTGGGGGAGTGGAAGCGGGACCTCCTGCTCCAGGCCTTGCATGGAGGGAAGGGAATTCGCAGCAGGCCAGCTGAGCTGCCTCCAGCCTTGGAGTGCTGGCTCAGGCTGCGGTTTTCCCTATTCCCCTGTTTCCCCTGCAAAGCAAGGCCTGTTCGGGATCCCCACTGCGCAGGGGCTGCAGGGACCCTGTGCCCAGGCAAGGAGGAGCTGAGCTGGGCTTGGGGGTGGCAGGCCAGAACATGGAGCATTTCTCTTCCAGGCTCACAACGACATGCTGCAGACGTTGGAGGCAAAGCTGACGGCCTTTGGGATCCCGCTGGACAACCTGGGCTTCAAGCCCCTGGAGAGCCCGGTGCTGGGCCAGACGGTGGGGCAGGGCCCCGCGGGACTCGTGGCGGTGCCCACGTGACACCGGGCAGCACCCGCGGGTGCTGGCTGTGCTCGGGTGCTCCTGGGGCAGGGAGCAGGGCTGTGCCCGCCTCACGCTCCCAGCATCCCACCCAGAGGAAGGTGGATTTTTTTTTTTTTCTTTGAGACTAATGGTGCTGTTTGAATCCTTTAATGGTGTCAGTCATGTAGTTCCCCCCCAGTGACCGGCAGCCCTGCAGGGAAGATGCGCCTTGCCCTAACTGCCCCGGTACGTTGTGTAGGAGTAGGGGCTGATCAGCAGCGGGACGTGCAGCTTCTGGGCCGGGTCGGTGATGGTAAAGACGACCTAGGGGAGAGCACGGAGAGGGTGTGGGTGGGATAAAGCCGCAGCCAAAAGCAGCCCCAGGGGCTCCGCTACCTATTGCCTGGGGGCTCCTCTGAGCAGCGCAGCGGGAGGGTGGCTGGGGAAAGCGAGCTCCTGCAAGCATGGATGCGGCACCCGGCCCTGACCAGGGCTGGCTCACAGCGGCACCAGGCACCCCAGGCCCCGCTCCCCTGCCCTTTGGCCAGGTACCTCCACGAAGGGGTAGAAGCTGGTGTGCCCCAGGCCCTGCCAGTACGCCGCCGTCTCAAAGCGCAGCTTGTAGGTGCCGGCCTCAGCCTGCCCCGGAGGCAGGAGGGGCAGGCAGCGCCCGTCCTCATCTGTCCACCTGAAGGCAGAAGGAAGCACAAGTTGGCTGGCCCTGAAAGCCTCCCCTCGGAGCTCTGTTGGCCGGAGGTCTCGCAGGGGACAGGGCTGGGTGATGCCAGCGGCAGCATCCTCTGCCCGTGTGCTGCTGCTGGCTCTCCTACCTCTGCGCCAGCTCCGTCCACTGCGGCCCTGGCTCCTGCAGCTGGGCCAGGCGGAGGGCGAGGCCGGCCGCGGGCAGCCCTGTGGCGGTGTTCAGCACGTGGGTGGTCAGGGAGCCGCGCGGCGTCTCGGGCATGCCTGCAGCCTGCGGCAGGGGAGGGAGCAGGGCTGGGGTGCGCACTGGCACCGCCATCCCGCTCCCACCGGCGCTGCGCTGTGCCTCCCGGCGCCCAGCCCGGAGGGATGATCACTTGGCATGGGTAGCAGGGGAGCCCAGGGTGGGCAGTGCCGCAGCTGAACATCCCTGGGTGTCCCCAGCCGTCTCCGGAGGTGCCCTTGGTCAGGGTGCCTGCGTGCCCCGTGCACCCCAGCCCGGTGTCCGTGCAGCCAGGTCCCTCCTGGCACATCTCTGCCCCCAGTACCCTGCTGTGCCCATGGGGCATGGGTGCCGGCCGCCTTCCCAAGCCGGCCTTCCCAGGGCTGTGTTGCACCCCAACAGCTCCCAGCAGGTGCCTGCGTGCCCCGGACACTGCTGCTACCTGCGGTGCGGGCACCCTGCCCAGCTTGCTGCCTGGAAGGAGGGCTGCCCGCCTGGGGCTGCCGGGCTCCCCGCCCAGCCCTGTGCTGGTGTGCTCTGGTGGGCCACGGTGCTGGCTGGCCTGGCCCCAGGGAGGAAGCGGCCACATCCGTTGTCGCCTTCCCAGCCTGCACTGATCCGCACTGTCACTGTGTCACGTGCGGCAGACATTAACCCTGCAAGTGCTGCCTGGGGCAGGCAGCCAGCGCAGGGTCGGGGCACTGCACCTTCCCCCACAGCAGCCCCCGGCTGTGCTCGGCAGGGTGAGACCCCCGGGAGCTGCTGCAGCTGCTGCTCTGGTGCTGCCGCGGCTGGAGCAGGACGGGCGCTTGCTTCCAGCCCAGGGCCGGCCGCAGGCTTTGGCTTCCCAGACCTTTGGGAGGCACAACAGCGAGCGAGGGCTCATGGCGGCTTACCTGCTTCTCCTCCATCCTGCTCCACCAGGTCCCTGCGGCCGCTGCCACCACGCAGGACGCATCCCCTGCCCCGGCCACCCTCCCCGCGGAGCTGCCAGGGCCGGATGCCGCTATCCCAGCACGCTCCTCCCCAGCTGGGCCGGCCCGCGCAGGCGGCTCTCCCCTGGGTGGCACGTCTGGGTGCCCCGATGGCACCTGGGCTGCGGCAGCACCGCGGCCCCAGGGCTGGTGGACGCGAGCCCAGCTGGATTTCGGGGCACCAGGCCAGGTAGAGCCGCAGCGGAGCTGCGGGCCCAGCTTTGTCTCCCCCGGGCACGTGGGGGCTGCCAGGAGCAGTCAGCAGGTTCACCGCAGGCAAGCTGCGCTCGTCCAACCTGCCTGCCTCCCGAGGGGCAGCCGCCCGCGTGATGGAGCCCAGCTCCCCCCTGGGCCGCGGGGAAGGGCCCGGCGCCTCGCCTGCACGCTGCTGACAGCGGTGGCGGGGGATTGGAGCCCGTGTCAGTCCCTGTCGGCAGCCTGGATCTCCAGGGTGTATTCGGGAACCACCTGCGGTGAGAGGTTGCTTTGCGCTGCAGCACCCAAACGTGTGTCGAGAGCCAAGGGGAACGCAGGGGCTGAGCACCCATGGCAGGGGCAAGGGGGCCGTGCCCGGGACGAGGCTCCCTGCGTGTCCAGCCCCACCGCGGCCACGGAGATCACCCCACTGCTCCTCCCAGAGGTGAACCAGTGGGGCTGGGGCCAGTCTGCTGTCTGGCGCAGGATGGCATAGGCCGCCATCCCATTGCCAGAGCTCGCCACGTCATCTGCATCTGTGGCCAGCGTTGGCAGCATGGAGGTGCCTGGGGTTGGGCGGTTATGGGCGCCCGTGCCCCAGGTCCTCTGTCCCTGCACCACCACCTGGCACTGCCACCTGCTCAACTGCATCAGCCTCACACAGCTCAGCCCCCTCCGGCACGGTGCCATGGAAAACTGCCTTGGTGAACATGGGCCCCTTGTCATTCAC
>VXAL01007179.1:18466-39154 GCA_013399475.1 Chauna torquata
AAAAAAAAAAAAAAGATGTGTTTACATAACTTGACTTTTCAAGAGAAACAAAGAAACAAATCAACAATTGTTAGAGGGTGATAAAACATCATTAGAATTGGACCACTTCACCAAGCAGAACCATTATAGTCTGGACAGTGTATTCTATCAAAGAAATTCTACCCTTCAGATTCACATTAACTTAATCCAATGTTTTTCAGCTTAGCTTTAGTAAGTCAACACAGCCTGTCTGCAATAGCAAGGAGTACAGCACAAGAGTTTATACAGACAGACAGTGCAAATACTATAGTACTAAGAGCCTGTCACCCATTATTATATACATTTGTGGGGACAACAACTGTCTTTGAACTAGCTCTAGACCCCTTTGGAGAACTAAGTGTCCAATAGCAGCTGGAGCATACATCAACTTAGTTATGTTTTAAAGGAACCGAGTCCACGTGCTCTCAAATCACCCTGCAGTGGGAGACAAAGCTGGGTGATTGGAGATGACCATGGAGATGCATTTCAGATACTCACTTTTGAGTTTAACCAGAATACTAGTTTTGACAACCACAAATTGTTCTGCTCTGCATTCAGCACTGGGAGCCATTCCGAGATCCTCCTAATGCCTTCCATATGCACTACAGGAGTACCACTTCCTTAAGCACCTAAAAACTTTCAATAGCTTGTCAGCTTTTAAGTAACTATAAAGTTTTGTGAAGTCTACACTGCATATTCACTTCTAAATAATTCCTTCAGAGCAGTCTTTTATCTGCATTATTACATAATTAACCACTAAATTAAAAAAAAAATCCAGATGTTAACATTTTGAATTTTATATGAATTATCAGTAAAATAGTAACAGATTACTAGAAAGGAAAAAAAGATTTTAATCCACCAGTACTAGATTAATAGAGTACCCACAGTGAGCTAGTTATTATCATTAATCAAAGTCATCAAAGTCATCTTGGCTAAAAGAACAAAAAACATGAAGCTTGGTCCATATGCTAGGTAACAATATTTCACTTCCCTTTCCCCAGTTTTTTGTTTGTTTTTTTGAACTATACACCTAACAATACACAATTCAAGTTTGAACAAACGTGAGTTGTTTTTCCCAATATCTGGGAGACTTCTCAAGAACAGGAAAAAAAATATTGGCTTACTACACAAAAGTGCAGACTACAAAAGTATCATTCCAACTGTACAGTGACAAGTAGTATATAAGACAAAACAAGAAAACAGGAATATAAGCAACTACCATGTTCAATGTATTACTTCTACATGCTACAAACAAAAATATCGGCCACAGTTAGTTTCTACAAAATGCCGGCATTCTACCACCAGTTTGAATGACTTCAAGTTACATATGATACTGCTGCTCACAAAGAAACACTCACCGTGACACTTCAATTGCAGTAAGTACCACCTTTTTTTTTTTTTTAATACAAATCCACCTGCTTCTTCAAACCAGTGTATTTCACTGAGCATTCTTTTTAAAAATATAAATCTAATCTTTTATTTGAGATTACTCCAACATAACTCAGCAAATTCCTGTTTTGTACAAGCCTATTTGTGCAAATTAGGCAATCAGTAATTCACAATCCAGTTACAAAACGCCATCTAAATTACCAGAATGAAGGAGGTTTATAAATCTAGATTTTGGAGATCACTGCCACATAATTTATGGTTCAATACTTTAAATGAAGAACCTTCTTACACTAATGAATCCTTTTCCAGATTTTTAATCAGGTCTTTATCAAAACTGTACCAATAAGCTTTTCCATAAAGCTTAACCGAAATCTCCACAAACTATAACCAACTTCAAATTCAGCGCGTTCGCCTGCTGCCACTGCACAACTTCAGATCTGTGTTTCCTGGAGCACTAAGAGGCTCAGAATGCTGAAGCTCTGCAAAGGAGAGTTAAACCTCCTCCTAAAAGAAGGCATTGCTTGAAGGGTTATTCACTATATGTTCCCAAGAAAATGAGACTCATTAGTCTCATTACTTGTGGATATTAGTTCAGCATATCAGTTTACATAAAGCACCAAGTCACTACTAAAGATGAATAACCATAAAAAGCCAGTGCTAAGATTAATAGTTAGATTTAAAATTTCAAGTGCACGAGCTCCAATTTACCAGTCCAGATTACCCAGTGACTACTCCTCTCCTCAACTACAAGTATGCTTACAAAAAACAAAAAGGGAGTGGGGGGACAGCAATGCCCAGGGTTAGTAGAGCCCTGGTAAAATAATGGGTGAAATGATGACTGTCCATTCATTATTCAACTGTCTGCAGCAAAAACGGTTCTCACTGAAGTTCCAGAGTGGGAAGAGGTAAAAAGTCACCACACACAATTATTGGCCAGCAGGAAAGCCTTTGATGAAAATACAAAAACCGCACTTCTCAATCTCCTAGTGTTCCAGAGCAAAACAAGTTGGGGTAGATGTGGTTAATCTTACAGGCACATCCCTTTCTACTTGTGGAAAAAAGGGGACAACTGAAACTTGAGGATTTTTTCTATATCTGCTCACTTTTCTGCACTTGCACTGCACCTAAAAAGTAATCTTCACAGAACAGTCCATTGAACTGTTGAATCAAATGACAGTTAACAAGTGCTATGGCTTAACCCGGCAGATAACTCAGCACCATGCAGCTGCTCACTTACTCCCTACCAACGGGACAGGGAAGAGAATCAGGAAGGTAAAAAGTAAGAAAATTCATGGGTTATGATAAAGACAGTGTACCAGGTAAACCAAAAGCTGTACAAGCAAGCAAAGCAAAACAAGGAATTCTTTCGCTACTTCCCATGGCCAGGCGGGGGTTCAGCCACTGCCAGGAACGCAGGGCTCATCGCGCGTAATGGGTTCCTGGGCAGACAAACGCCATCACTCCCAACATCCCCCCCTTCCTCCTTCTTCACCCCAGCTTTTACTGTTCAGCATGACACCATATGGTGTGGGATATCCCCCTCTGGCCAGTTTGGGTCAGCTGTCCTGGTCTTGCCCCCTCCCAGCTCCTTGTGCACCCCCAGCCTCCTCACTGGTAGGGCAGTGAGAGAAACAGGGAAGACCTTGATTCTGCGGAAACACTGCTCAGCAACAGGTAAAACATCAGGGTTATCAACACTATCCTCATCACAAGCCCAAAAAATAGCATCAAATGAGCTACTATGAAGAAAATTAACTGCATCCCAGCTAAAACCAATATAACAAGTGAAATCCATAGTGACTAAAACAACAGTTCTTACCATCCCTTCACCCTAAAAACTTCATGATTGCCTTGAGGAATATGTTTAGAAAGAATTTTAACTAAAAACTAAACGTAAAAATCAAGTTTCTTGAAGACTAATGCAGCTGTTACATTTGAGAAAGAAAAAACGCTTCCAGCTCTACCTGCAGAATGCATTCACTACCTCATGCCAGCAGATGGAGAACTTCACTAACTATCTACACTCCACTGGTGAGCATTCAATACAAAACTGCTCTGAAGGGAAAAAAAGCTTTATTTTAAATTGTAAGAATAAGCCTTATAGTTTCTATCAGACAATGTGTTCAGTTTCACATAAAATTGCTTCCCCATAAATAACATTTTCTATTTTCAAGATAGTCGCTATACTAATTTTTTTTTTTTTTTTAAGGCATTCTCTAATTTTATATTCCTGGGATTAACTGATAGCTAAAGTTACTACAGTATCACCAGATTTTCTACTGATGACACCCAAAACAAAACACCTTAATGAAATCAAAGTAGGTCTTTTCATGAAAAATGATTTCTTGTGCTCCAGAGAAATATTTTGTGAAGGCATACATACTTCCGTCCAATGCTTTTGTTTATAAGCTTTTGCCTTATGAAAGTAAAATTACTTGCTTTTAACAGAGGCAAGAGATGTGCAAAGCTGCAGATAACATTTTCCATTATATTAAATACACAAAAGAAACCACCCCACAAGCTATTTTAGCAAAGGCTAGAGGGAAAAAAGGCAAGTCAGTCCAAGATTCCTTGTGACAGCTGATCCAGGACCAAAATAAGCACAGCAGAACATGCTATGATCAAAACATTCTGTGTAGCTGCACTCTGCAAAGCTTACAGAAAGCATCCTGTGGAGCACACAAATACCTGAATTGCAACACCTGCAGAGGCAGAGCACAAGTAGCATTCTAATGACTATTTTACAAAGAGGTATAAAAATTACAGAAGAAAGAAAGGTGCATAAAATTAACAAAATGTAGCCACTGTGTTTAGCCTTAGAAGCCCCTGGAATACAGTGGCCAACACGAGTTGTAATTCAGGAATTAGAATTTCAATAAAGCCTTCAGTAAAAAAAGTTCATTCGCTGATTAAAACCAATCAAAAATCTGTTTCTCATTCTCCACTATTTATGATTTTTTTTTTTTACAAGTTGGAACAGTTTGTCTTGAATTTTCTTCTCATATCTACAATAAAAGTGAAATGTCACAATAATTTTAAATTTCTGTAAAACTCCACACAACTGTATCACACTGCCTCTGACTTGTATCTGACCTAACTTGTAACCAATTTTACTGGAATTCCTCATCATAAATAGTTTCTGGGGTGGTTTTTTTTGTTTGTTTGTTTTGTTTAGTTGGTTGTTTTTGTGGTTTTGTTTTGGTTGCTTTTTTTAATATTGTCACATTAATTGAACAGGTGTTCTTGGGCTATATGAATCTAAGAAGCATTGACAAGTTGAGTGTATTTTAATTCTTAACCTTCTTATAAGCCACAAAAACTCTTATCTGAGAAGTTAGTAACTGGATGCAAGTTTTGTCAAGTTTTATTTGCCAGCTCTCAATCAAATGGACACAAATTTTGCATATTTCACAAGCTTTCCAAATAGTTTTGCATTTTAAGTTAATCCCTCAGGTCCACAAGGACTGCATGCTTTTCTTAAATACAGACTGAATACCACACTAGCAAGGTATCCAGTTAATTTAATAGACAAAATCTTGCCTTTCCTAGATCCATACAATGTCAAATACATTACAAATTTAGTATCTTGTAATATTGACATGTCCTGACCCTACATAGATGTCTCCCTTAAAATACGTTATTTTAGCCTATCTTGACTCTTACCTTGTTTGAAAAGATGAAAAACAACATGCGAAGTATAATAGATGCGATCACCCATATTTTCAAGTCTGCTCCTCAGAACTACTGCATTCTGACAAAATCCTATTTTCATTAACATATCACCTCTGAGAATCCCACACCACACTGAATTCAGACTACAGTGCATACCTTGCAACTCATGGGGGCAGGCAAAGTTCCTTGGTGAGCCCTCCTCCTTCTGGGGGAAAGGGGCACACAGAGAAGAGAAAAGGTAACAATAAACCACAAAACTATTCATAAAAGTAGACGTAGGAGTCAGCTGTTAAATTTACCTGGAAACGAATGTTCTGTGACTGGCAACAGGAGGTAATTAACCACACAAGACACAAGGGCCTGAAAAACCCAGTCTGTTTTACAGTTTCAGTTTACCCATTGCTGAGGTCAGCAACCCCACTCGCATCAGCAGAAGCTTGAATTTTGCTGTGCCACCAACCAAGTGTTAGACCTACTTCTGTTAGAGTAAGCTTCTGCCGCTTCTGCAGCTGTTACGTACTCAAGATCGTATTTTGCCTGTTCAGTGACCCCTACAACTGAAGGGCCTCCATTTTTGTTTAGCTTCCCCTCTCTTATCAAGTATGTAAAATATGCCACAAAAAAGTATGCCACAATAACAGTACATTCAACTCCAAACTGCAGAGCTAAATCTAAGATTTCAGCAGGACCTTCCAAATAAACAGAATGATTGATTAGTATCTGAATGGGAAAGAGAAATTATACCATTACCTTCACTATGTGAAGACTTACAAAAGCCAAAATATGAACTGTGTGCTGGAGGTGACTGTAATAGATGACCTGAATAAACTGTGGGACACAGAAGTATTTCAGACTGAAATGCCTTTACATACATTTTTGAAACTGTTATACATATGCCTTGTTGCTACACTGCAATTAAAGGCAATAAAAAGTCTATATGTTCTGGGAATTGTAACTGATACTTGAACTACCTTCTCTTCCACAGATATTTATTCTCTCACTCCAAATAATTTAGAGAGGAAGAAAACAATTGTTTTCAGGATATAGCAACATACTATGTGGTGAATTAAGGGAAACTATTGGAAACACCATAATTTATTTATTTTAAGTCTATTAGACTCATCTCACTCAAACATTTACTCTTTACTTACTGTTCAGTGGATCATTTCAAGAAGCTTTTCAAGTTAAATAGAAATAAGTACGGTCAGTCCTCCAATTTAATACACTTCACACAAAGCATACTTCAGGGTTCTTTGCAATATAGCAATGGAACAAGCAACAGACCACAGGATTAAAGTTAAGCCAAATGAATGTAAACAGATACAACTACTGACTTAACCTGAATTGCATTGACCTACTTGGGGAGAAAATGTTTGTCAAGTCTGATGTAAACTTAAACCCTGATCCTCCTGTTTAGGCCTTCGACAGATGTTTATACAAGACTCCAGGTGTGCCCTTGCTCTCACTGTCTTCCTCCATCCCCAGTCACCTGAACACAGCAAACACCACAAACAGTACCGCACTTCTCTCAGAAGATGCACTGAGGCTTATGGCTCCACAAATGTATGAGCAGTGACAAAGATATCCATGCAGATTTCATGATGAAGTTACCTTTACCCTTACAATTACACAAGGCTGTATAATTTTTGGTCTTCTTGGCTTTTTTCCCCCCCTTTTTTTTTTATTTCCAGTTCCTGTAAACTTTTTCTTTTTTTTAAAATATAACAAATGGAATTTTGTTGGTCATCTACCTAGATTTTTTTTTTTTTCCTTCCTTCTTTGGATTGGAATACTTTCATTTTTCAATGTATGTTTTCTTCTATACTGGATTTGTTTCTCATCTGAAATTTTGTCCACCCGCTTCACCTGATGACAAAGATTGAATGCCAACATGAGCATTTTCTATATACCAGGTTCTATATGCCAGGCCTGTCTTGAAGTATACTGACAAAGACTTTAAAATGTATTACTTCATATAGCAAAGCAAAAAATCCTACATATTTCCTGAATTGGACTTTTAATGTGCAGCTTACCACCACATTCAGACTGAGTTCTCGTTACTACTAAAAATCTGGGTGACCAAAAAACTGTTTGCAAAGCTGAACCTTCCCAGTCTTCAGAAGTTTCTTCTTCAAACAGATCTGTTTCCCATCTGTGGCACCGCATGCATGTGTTCTGAATGCCTACTTCGAAACACAGAAATGTGTTTTCACCTGAAATAGCCAACAGAGTAGTTTGCAGTACTGGAGTGAAACAGAGTGCAGGTTAGTTTCTGAAATTTACAGCTGTAGAGCTATACCAAAGAAGCACTAAAGTAGCTCTATATCCTCAGAGAAGAATCCCTCAACCGTGCTCTCTACTTGGAGCTATGCTTTTGATTCTCCAATAGTTGTCACTACGATCACCACAGACTCAGCTTCAGTATTCACATCCCAGAATACCCTCTGGGCCACTAGCTGACCTTTTTAATCATCTCCTGCAGAAACTCCTTGCTGAGAGACAGCAAAGCTGTCTCACTACCCTGGTTTAGTGACTGATTAATTGCTAGCAAAAACTATCTATCCATCACCTACACAGAACTGTTTTTCCCCCCCAACTCCTCACCTCAAATACATGAGGTCTTTGGGATTTATATAACATTTTGAATCTAGCTATTCATATTACAAAAAGCTTAAAATTGGAAGCAAGCACAGAAACACCCTCTTCTCTTAACATGATTTGCTAGTATCTGATTTCACAGTAAGTTTTAGTTTAGCCAGTATTTGCCAGAAAAAATTCTTAAAAAACACTCTTGCTTGCATAATGAAAAAGCATCCATGTATGAGAGGCTGTTAAGATGATAAACAGCTCTGGAACACTCTGATAAGCCCATCTTTACAAGTTTCATGAGATTTTAAGCACCTGACATTATTACCTGTGCAAGAGAGTTTGTCAGGCATAAAGGGTTTGTCCACTGCTGATGGATGATAAAAACAATCAGTTGTTGCTTAGTCCCCAGAATCAGCTCCTCCTTATGTTGTGAAGCCGAAGATGAACAAAAGTGCTAATAAGAAAATATTGTAAGTGCTCTGAGAAATCATTTTTCAAAGCAGCAAGATGCTATAAGCTAGTACTGTTGTTGCAGAAAACCAAAGAACTAAAATGTTATGTCAGTCCAGTAATACTGTCTACAACACTAAAAAATTATTCAAATTTTTTTTCCCCAATTTCAGAGAGCTTTATTATCTGCTAACAAGAAATGTCTAAATACCTGATGACAATTACAAAAACTGATGTCTATGGCAGTGTATGATGCAGTTTCAATGGTGGTACTATACAGTTGCTGACAACATTACTTCAGTGCCAGTGATGGACCAGAGCAGCATGACATGCTTTTTTCACAACATGTGGTGATAAGTACGTCAGCAAAACATAGTTGCCAGTCCGTTGCTTATCATTAGCAATCAGCCATATGGAAATTGGTGATTACACCTCAAGATGTTATATATATACACCTTTATGAGTGAATGATAGCTCTGGCCTGATTCTGTGTTCTCTGTTGTATCCCAGCACTTGTAGATATCAAAGCAATTAATATTGCTTCTCTTCCCCAACCAGCCCAGAAAGTTTGGTGGTGCTCATTCGTATGCTGCTGCATAAAGTGGTCTCATCTCTGGGGAGCCTAAGATGCTGCAGTGACCTGTCAAAGTTCCACACGAGTATCTCCTAAGCAAAAGGATGTCAGCTTAACCCAATGCCCAACGTAATACAAAAAATCCCCTATCCTTCCTCTGACAGCAGAGTCCATGAAACAGCCCAGCAACAGTCCCCTTATGGTATGCTCCTTTTTAAAGGACTCAACTTCTGAGAAGTGTGCCTACAGCTCTGCGTATTCCCAGGCTACAACTATTTTAAGTCTGTCAAGTACTAACTGGAAGAATACTGCTTTATCATACACTGGCTAGGAGAAAGGGGAAAAAAAAGAGAAGCTACTCTGGAGGACGTAACAGACCCAGAGAAACAGCTGGTACCAGATAATATTGACTTGTTCACCAGCAAGACTAAACTATCAGGACTTCATAAGACAGATAAATCAATGATGCCCAATATACACAGATGTCTGATAGTCACAGAGTCTGTATCACGCACCTGTTTTTTCCAGAAGAGAAATTGCTGTCTGTGCACATATTTCACAGGAATTAGTGAGTTACAGAACTGCCAAGCTGCAAAACTCATTGCAACAATAAACAGCTTTGTACAACAGTATTTAACAGAGAATACTCCTTGCAAACAGGTTTATATAAGCTATAACAGTCAAATGTTAAGAATTAGAAGAGCTGTTTAGATCTGGGGAAGAAAAAAAGAAAAAGCATTTTGGAAGATCTAGTCCTGTTTAGTCAGTGTGAAAAGGAGTAAGGCATACAAGTGATACAAACAATTTTGCAAAGTTTAACATTATCCTGACCATACAGGAACTAAGCAAATGCTTTGACATAAAGGACAAGCCACCAGAAGGTAGCAAATCACACAGTAAAATATGATACTCCTTTACCTTCAGTATCACGTTCATAGATCTGTCAATTATAGTTGGGAGTGGAGGGGGAAAAGCACCCTTCAGAATAAAATACAAAGCAGGTTTAGTACGCAAACTGAAACATTCTCCTAAACTCTTACCACAAATGCAGTTTTTGCAGCTACTCTTAAATGGATCAAGTCACAGTTCACATAATTTTCAGCAGGATAAATGTGGCTCATGACAAAATATTCACTAGTTCAGCTAGTGCTAAAGTTCAAAAGCTTATTGCACATAAACATTTCAAGTTATTTAAATAACTCACTTCCAGCAGCAACAGAACAACACAGGCCTGTTGCCTTTAGCAAAAGAAAATAGAAATGAGGTCAAGTGTAAAAATAGAAGATGGTTACATTCCTGACACTTGAAACCTCATCTCAGAGCTATGTATTTACAGCACTCTCAAAAAAAAAAAAAAGCACAAGAAACCACCACAGTCAGTCAACTATCAAACTCAAACTGTACTAAAACCTTTGGATTTTCTGGTCTTTAGATATAACTCAAAGCATCAGAATAGCATGCAATAACAATGCTATAAGCAACTCTTAATACTATACTATCAAAATGCTTACTTTCACAGCCTGAGAATGTGAACTTATATGCCCCTTTTTACAAGATGCTACATAAAAAATTTCAAGTCCCAATCTTATTTACTAGATTCTTAAAATGGTCCAGTGCATACAACATACATACACTATGCATACAACATAAAACATACTGTTGTATGCACTGTATAAGAAGTTACTTTATTATCTAGGCCTGTAATCTTCAAGAAGGGTGAAGGAGGCCTACTCTTGTTTTCTGTCTCTGTTCCTCAGAACCACAATACAAAAGTTCTTTCGCTAACGCAGACTTCCAGAAGCATCACATTAGAACCACTGATATTTTCAAATGCAACTGGTTTACATGCATACTGGTTCACATGGATACTAACAATTACTTGAAGGCTCAATCTCATCCATAAATCTGTATTTCTTAAGATGTCCAATGCCTACTTTTATACAAAGCAGAGATCAACTACCCCCTTCGTGATTCCCACCAAAGCAATGATTTATCAAACTCTGAAGACCTACAAATGAAGTATGAACTAAATGTGTATTAAAAATCTACCAAAGTCTCTATGCAAGTAGAAGAGCCATCCAGAAAAACAAAACCCAGCTCCTTCTTTTACAAACTAAAATTGAAGCATTAGTACTGTTATCAAAGTCCATTATCAAAGCCCGCTCCACAAAATTTCATACAATTGTTACAGCATTCTCCCTGCTGCTATTAAAAACAAACAAACAAAAAACCATAGGTAACATTTTAAAGTATGGCTTTTGTGACAATATCACTAATTCATCCTTTTGTGGCCAGACAGCAAGTTCTAAAATAAATTTTCAACTATGCTTGCAAATGATTAAACAGATTATGCTTGCAAATGATTAAACAGATTATTCGCTAGCACATATTAAAGTTAACCCTGTCAGGTTACGTGATAAAAAGCTATTCTCTACACAAAGGAGCACAGACGCACACTGGCAGGTAGGGGAACCCAAAAAAACACCCAGATGCCACTCCTCCCTGGGCTACCACAGGTGAGCCACCAGCTGTGCCCCAACACCAACCACCTCTGGGCCTCCTGCAGATCGAGAGGTGACACTGCTAACAAGGCCACCAGATTTATCACAGGAGGCAGGGGAACAGCATCTGGGGATTGCACCAGATCTGTTATGGGATGTTTAGGGGAGGAACCAAAGGTGGGAAAAGGGAGGGATCGAGATGGCTGGGGAGGAGCAAGCACAGGAAAACAGAGCCCTAAGGTGGTAAGAGGGAGAGGTCGCGTGTGAGCGGGCTGCTGGTCAGTATGCGTGTCCAGCCATGCGCTTCCCCAGTCACCACTGTCTGTCCTGTCTTCTCAGGAAACTCCTTTCCTAACTCTTCTTCCTGGGTGAGGGGGCTCTATTCTGCGTGCACAGAGGTCTCGGCAGCAGCACATGGGGGCCCCGTGCGGCAGCAGGTCAGTGGGGCCCATGTGTCCATGGTGCCAACAGAGGAGGGGGTGAGCGTTTGCAGGGCTGCCCGTGGACATGTGGAGTGGCCTGGGAACCAGGGGGAGGGCAGGGGGAAGTGCCCGAGCAGGACAGCTGGAGGAGTCAGCTCTTGGACGGACAGGTCCAGGTCCACTGCTGGAGAACCTGTGCTGTCAGGGGGCTGGTGACAAAGCGAGTGAGCGTGCACACAAGAGGCAGTAGGGGATGCGGCGACCCAAGGGCCTGTTACAGGCAGAACAGGAGTCTAACCCCTGGGATCCACGCTGTATGTGTGTGTGCATTTCCCACCAGCAGACACTCAGCCTGACCATCCAGAAACAGCAACAGGGTCAAGCCACTGGTGCTGCCTGTGCTTGTGTTAGTGCTGCGTCTTCTCTGTTGATGTGCATGCACAGCTATGTATTTATGTACACACGTGTGTGTTTGGGTATGCCTACTGAGAATACGTGCTTAGCCTCACTACTGGCTGGACCCATGGCCACACGTGCTTAAACTACGACTCAGATGATAGACATATTCAGTCCTTCAACTCGTCTGGACGTAATTCCAGAAACTTTTACTGCAAATGATGCTTGAAAGCTTCTCATCTGAAAGCAGCGATTCAAATGTTAGCCTTCCATTCAAATTCATTCTGCCCAAGTCTACTCACCTAAATTTTCTACAAGTGACCCAGGTGTCACTAGCACTCAAATCAAGCCCAGTTGTATGTTTTGATGATGACAGATGCCTTGCCCTCCTTGAGGCCTCAATCCTTAAAGCTACTGAACATGGCAAAACATACACATAAGCAAGGCCTAATTGTATTTTACAGCAGTAAGGAATGAGTAGTACCTTCAGATATGACAAACTAAATCAGGATCAAAGCCCAACCACAAGAAACAACCCTTCCTTTGTGACTGAGACAGTTTCAGAAGGAAACACTGTGATGCAAGAATAGACTCTAAATTTACTTTAAGAGCAGGAACCTATGCCTAGTAAAAAAAACTACAACTACTTTATAGAAAAGGGTGACATTATGCTTATTCATCCAAGTTCCATCAGATCTTACAAAAGTTTGCATAAATTTAGAAAATACTGACTTCTGCCTCCCTTCTCAATCATACCCTAAAAAAAAATCTCTGATTAGCAACACCCCACGGTTATTTTTAGTGTTTTGTGGGGGGTTTTTTTGTTTTTAAGAGAGCTACTACAAGAATGTTTCTTTTTCACTTACCTATTTGCCATACTCATCCTCTCTTTCCAAGAGCACAGAAATGATTTTACATTGTTGACATTCCTTTACCATAGTTGTGGCTTTTGTGGAGTATTGTTTTGAATGTGAGTGACAACAGAGTAAGAGGGGAAGCATGCAAGAGGAATCATTTTAACACTTAGAGAAAACTGTTTTGCTTATCCTCTTATACAATACTTTTAACTATAAAGCCGAAGATACTGACAAGTTTCTACACCTAAGATTACAAAATGAAAACACAGCTTTCAAAAATGTGAAATACTAGAAGGTCAAACTTCAATGAGTTGACAGTGACCAAAACCGCGAATAAAACTTAAATAGCCAATACTTTGAAGCTTTCTACAAATAATTACTTGTACTTCACACACACTCCAACCTACTTCTCATCTCTCAATAACCTCAGGCAGGCCTAAAATCACACGCATTTTCAGTACTTCTCAAAATTCGAAATACTTGAAAAGAACTCATAGGACTTCTTTAAGATCCAAAACCAAAATACATAAGCACATTTTTAACATAAAAATATTTCTGCTTTATTGTTTTTTCTTTGTCTTCAGGTAAGAATCAAGTACTATTGAAAATATGGCTCCAAAGTCAGCATTTTTACAGTACCAACAGCAGGTACAGTCTGGAGGGTTGTTTGGAGCTTTTGGGAATGCCTTGGTGACCATTTCAAGATATTCGTACAAATATTTCACCAAAAAATGGAAGTTCAGAACCTTTTATCATTGCTCGATGTAGCAGATGTGCACTGCACAGCGTGATATATTCATCCCCACAATCCTATCCCATCAATTTTTTTCAGTCATAAGCAGCACATGGGTTTCACCTGACAGAAGTGTAGTTTACAGATGCAACACAAGAGGCTGCTACAGTCACATAACCTGCCTTGGTTACATCATGAACAACTCCAGTTTACCCAACACATCCCAGGACGGAGAAGGCAAATCCTACACTGACTTTTTCCAAGAACTCAGTTACTCCAGAAGACATCACAGAATCTCAGGAAACCCAGCACTAACGAGTTTTAGTTATAATTAACTGAAGTAAATAAGCAGAGATTAAAGCCTATGGGACTTACAATGCTGCAAACCGTCAGCTCTGCAGAAGTTATAAAGAAACTCAGCCACTCAACTTTTCTGTGTCCTTCCAGTTTCACTGACCTACTGACTGCAATAACACCAAATTTAGAGTTTTAGAAGGAAGAATGCAGTAAGGCTTAAGAGAATAGACAGTAGGTGACGATACTGAACAAAAACAGAACCACATTTCATTCTCAAAAGGGTAAAGGCGAGAGTTTTGCAAATAAACAGCAGGGTCACATGCCCCAGCAGAACTGCCAGCAAACCCCACCTGCCAGAATCCAACATCAACAACAAGAGCAAACACAAAAACTACGGGTCCCAAGATTTTTCAGAAAAAAATCAATTCCTTTAGTGGCAAACTGATGTCCTGATAGAAATACTCACAGAATTCCTTACTAATTGAAGGTACTAGCACTGCAAGAATATTAACATTTCGCTTTGCTGAAATTAAATACTCATTTGGTCATTTTAAGAGTTCATTCTTTCAGCACTTTTAACTTCCATACATTTTAGCCATACCTACAAGCAAAAAAAGTTGTTGAAAATACAACTACCAAGACAGTGGCTCCAACATTAACTTCAACTATTATACAGTACAGTGGTGCTGATAGGGCTGAGGAGTATTACCTGGCTTTTTCTTTCAAACATTTGTCAAGAAAAACACAGTAATTCCTGAATAACTGCTGTAAATATTTGCTACAAAAATAACACAAATAAATTCTCAGAGGAGTAAGTACTTCTCATTTTCTCCCCACTACACTGTCCTAATTCCTCTTTCAATGTTAACCACCATTTAAGGGAATCCAGCCTTTCATTTGGGATAGGAACACCACAGGCATATCAATTTCTGTATGTAATTCACTAGCTGACTGTTAACAGTTCCAATGACTTTATCACCTCACATATGGAAGCCATATATTGATGCAGGTATCTCTTCTTGGAGAAGCAGCTTTGGGGTTATTTTTAAAACAAATATGAATAAAGAATTGAGTAAGACATGTCACCTCTGAGATGTTCTCTTTGAGATTTAGTTCCTTTTCACTCCTAAAGACAGAAACTGATGTTAAATGCTATTTGTTTTGCATGAAGGCTAGCACCAATACACATGCTTTGAACAGTGACATTCAGACATGTATTTTGTATCTGCTGTATTACTGCATACTACCTCTCACTAAATCTTAAGCTGCTATTATATAAGAACCCTGACTTGACTGTACCTCCTACCTCTGAATCTATCGACAGTTGTGGACATCTGCTGAAAAAAAAAAAAACCACTTCTCAATGACAGTCAGATGCCCCCTGATGGAACATTATCCAGTATCACCAAGTTGTTGCTATTCACCCTGAAAACAGTTTTTGTAATTGCCTAATTTGCCATTAAAAATATGCACCTATCATTTAGGACAACAATGAGCCAATTGTTAAAAAAATGTAAGGGAAAAAATAATCATGACTGACAGGTTTAATAAGCATTTATATTTAGAAACTATGTAAATAAAAGGTTTTGTAATAACAAACTGTTGATACTTGAGATGTGATTCAGGTGCTTAAACCTCTAGTATTATTTCAGATGCTCATGCTAACTATAGTCTACTTGGTCTATGATACAATTAGCAACAATTAGTGTTAAGCAACACAACGGAAACCGCTTCTGCACACATCCTGTCCTTGCTTCCCTCCGAATATGTGACAAGTTGCTGCTCTGCTGGGTGTTAAGACACCTACAAAGAAAACAAACTGCATACGGCTAAGGGATGTGTCCTTTGAAAGGAACACAACAGTTGGGTCTGGTAAAGGAACCAGGTAAGTTAAGGGATCATCAGCCAAAACACTGTTAAGAGACCAAAAGAAAGAACCTGGAGTCACTCCAGGTTCTGTGAACTGAACTAGGTGCAGTCACTACGCTGACACAACAACTGGTTGGTTGTGCTTGTATTTATTTTTATACATACGTAAAAACACACACAATCTCCAGTAAAGCGTGCCTGTCAGCAACCCAGACAAAGGCTGTCCTTTTTCTAACTGCTAGGCTGCCTCTACCTGGATTTATTCTGTCACTTTTTTTTTTTTGATTTAAGAAAAATGTAGGCCTTCAGTAGACCCTCTGTTATACTTAACAGCTCCGTGCTCACTACCCACATAACAATACTAGACATCTATTTAAAGTCGCAATAAGGTAAGCATCTTTCCATATCTGCAATGTGAAACTACTTTCTTTACAAGCTTTCAGGCATTGCATTTTGCTATCAAACCACTTGCTCCCTAAGCCCAAGTTTTTAAACCTCATTTTTAAACAATAATTCCATTTGTCTTCCTTTACATCCTAGAAACACTGCAAATCAAATTAAGCATTTGTTTTGTGACACTGTTCTGAGCAAATACTACCTTGAGAAAATTTGGAGTAAAATGTAGTATTTAAGAAATTATAACCCTCAATATTTAAAGTCACATTAATGACACTCCAAATATCTTAAATCTCCAACTCCATACAACCCTGTGTTCTGCATTTGGAACAAAATAAATTTTTACATCCTTTCCTCTCTAAACACTATACAAGATAAAGCCAAACTCCAAAACTAGCCTTCTTTAAATGCATCTTCCAAGCAGTGGGCTCCAAGTCTCTTCCTGCCACAAAACAGCCTTTAACTAGAGGAGCAGTTTATTCCTGTTCCACGGTCACCTCCCCAACCCAGAACTCCCCCACATGAGAATACACCAGAACGTGTAGCCTGAGAGTTACCATGGTGACTTCCTGATGTCACCTCTGAACTATTCTAGGGCTGTATGGTTTGGGTTTAACTGCTCTATCTTTACTTCTAAAACTGTTTTCCTCCTCACAATGATGGACAATTTATGTTTTTGTGCATCAATTTAAAGGACTGATAAAATTCTTTGAGAAATAAGTCACGTATCTATTGTAGTCACAATGTACAAATGATGGACACTTGAGTTGCTTTCTAGATACAACTTCCAACACCTCTTGCATTCAAAAATACGTTTCTTTGGATGAACCACTATTTTTAAAGATATCTTTACTTTCAGTTTACTTGTTACTTTCAAAATTTCCAACAAGCTTCTAATCATCTTGCAATTCATATTTCTGTAGATTTTTTAAAAAAAAGAATCCACAGTCATTTGGATTTCAAGCTCCTTGTGATCAGTTAACATCACTGCCAACTTTGCAGTAGCAACATTAACTCTGAAGCAAGAAGTTGGCATGCTGTACCAGGAGGACGAAAAGGAGAGAAAACTAACACTACTGTTCTGAATGGCAGCCAGCTAATCCATCAATCCTGAGGAAAAAAAATGACACTCAACATCCTAAACTGCTACAAATTCTGTCCTTTCTTCAAGGCTCAGAAGTCCAGCCCAATTTTCTTAAACAACACAGCAGCAGCAGCAACTGCTCTAAGAGCTTGCATTCAGCAGGCCTGAAGCCTCTAATTAACATCCAGAACACACAAATAAACCCCAAAGGAATTGGAGCACAGTAGTTATTTCCAGATGTTTTAATGTAATTATATCCACATTATTTAATATAAACTACTTCACTCCCTAGAACTCCATAAAAGAACCTGGAAGAAATGGAAAAGCATGATCACCCTTCTGCAAAACAGACACATTAGAAAAGTTCTCCTCAGAAAAACCCATACTCTTTGGTTAGAGAAGATGAAGCACACCGATCTACTTCTGACCCTACCAGAAGACTCTTAGAGCACCTTTAGGCAAGTCACACACCTAATCATTCATTTGCAAAACAAGATGGCACACATTCTTCCCACCTTCCCTTTGAAGAATTTACATTCTAAGTAGGTAAAATAAGTTAGATAATATTCAGCGATGTTTGCATCCAAGACTGCCAAGTGCTGTAGATTTCCAAGCACTTTTCTTACATAGAGAGGTAATTCATGACCAGCTAGAGAATCACTTGCAGTTTGAACAGCAGGGTAAAATAGTAGGTCTCCTCTGTGTTCCCCTTGTCAGCAGGAGTTCAACGTAGGAAATGAAAAAAACAGGTACATGTAAAGATGCTTCTCCTCCAGAAATGACTGTGTTCTAAGTTGGTTCTCACCATGCACTGAAGACTGGAATGAACATTCCCATACTGGCTATTTCAGCATAACTTTCAATGCATTTGGTTTGGGGGAACTCTTGAAACTACTTGCATAAATGTTTCTGGAAGACTGCATAGAAAAATTACTTTGCCCATACTGAGTTTTGGGAGTACCTTTGGACGAAAAACTGTATTACTAACCACATCTTGCAGCAGGAACTTGAAATTTGGTCCTCGTGCTACTCTTCAAGTTTGCCTTGAGAAGTTACAGGCAAGGTGCTCTTTAGAGACTTCCACCTGTATCGGTATCATGCCTGTGCCTACCTTTACCTTCAGAATACACACAAAACCTCAAAGCAATAGCTCTTCAAGTTTACAGGAACACAGTCAAGTGACTGGTCTGGTGCGGTCCAGCACAGGCATGGAAAAGTACAATACATGTTTGGCAGTTAGGTTCTATTATTAGACTCTTGCAAGGCAGAAGCCTCTTCAAAAGGAGCTGTTGCAGCCTGGGGCAGTCATCAACAAGAAAACAGAAGACTAAGCAATAAGAATGACCAATCTAGCAAGATTAGGACTATAAAAATGGCAAGACTTCATAAATTAATAAATCTAGTATTTCAAAATAGAAACTGGCTGTTGAAACATCCAGAGCAAATCATAACAACAAAAGTTTGACGTTGGATGAAGAAAATCCACAGAGAAAGCCAATTAGGAGAGGCAGAAAGACTTTTACAAGACTTTTGCTGCAAAGACCTGAGATCATGAAGGGAGGGAACCTTATCCTATGCTGACCCTGAGGTAACATTTGGCTGTCCTGAGTGCAAGTTCACTACTACATAATCTTGCCTGTTTCCACAATTTCATGACATTCTCCTCACTGCAGACCTCCCAACAACATCCAATTGTTTTTCCTTGCATTTCTGAGGGACATTGACTGTTGTCAAGCACATCTGGCAACATGTCCATCTCCAAAGCCCTCATTGTGGTTCTCTGACCTCATTTATCTTACATTCGTATTATTACATTATCTTTATTCAGCCAAAGTCAGTTAAGACACTGATAGATCTTTCATGTTTTGTCTACCTACACATCCAAAACATTTTCCAAACTTTTCCAACAAATCAGGCAGGAGTTCTACAGAAACAGCTCTATTTATCCAAGCCTGATTCATTCCAGAGGCAGTCTGCCCAGTGCCAGTGCCAAGAATAAAGTAAGGGCCCAGGGGGGAGAACACACACAACACGGGACACAAGTATCACATATGATTCCTTTGTAAGAATAATGAATTACACTTACAAAGGCACTCTTGCAGTACGCTCTTGTTATTTACTAGCTTTAAGCATCAGATTTTTGCATCTTGAAAGTATTAATACAGAGGGCACAGGAACAAAAGAAATTGGTATCTTCATTAATTAATTCAAGTGCTGACTACCCTCATCTGTGCAACTTTGCGTGCCTGAAAGCTTACCGCTGATTATCAGAAGAAATCTTACTTCCTTGCTGAAGCGTGCAGTTCAACTGGGCTTGTCTTACTTGATAGGAGTAAGGAGTGCCCACTAAGAGGACAGCAACGACGCAGCTACTAGTAAGCACTGCAAGGACAGAAACATTCTCAACACACCGCAGCAGTTCCATCTCTGCCCCAAAAATGTTTTCATCCTGCTGGAGCAGAAGAAGGAGGAATCTCCCTCTCCACCCTCGGACCTCATTTTCACCACAGGGGGTTTTTTGTTTTGTTTTTCTTTCCGCTGTCAAAGGCAGGGCTGTACAAGCCAGGCCCCAGCTGCTGACTGCGTACCAACTGCATGCCAAGATTCCTCCGCCCTCCCCGCAACTTCGCTGCGAGCCGCTGACAACTGCCGCGCCAGGGGGGAGGCGGGCGGCGGGTCCCGGGCCGAGGAGGGATCGCCTTGACCGCGGCCCAGCGGCGGGCAGATGTGAGCCCGCGACGCCTCCCCCGGCCGGGCAACAACGAGGCGAGCGGGGGCGAGGGGAGGTGGCTGCCCCGGAGCTAGAGCCTGCTCCTCCCCCGGCGCCGCTCCCCGCCAGAACGGAGAGCGCGGGGTAAACAGAGGCGAAGCGTGCGCCCGTGGCACAGCGCGGGGAGGCGGCCGCCACCGCAGCCCGCGGCCGGGAGCGCGCCCGCTCCGCGCACCCCCTCCCTGCGGCGGCTTGAAGGGCGAAAGGCGACGTCGCCGCGCGTCCGACAGGCTCTACTTGTGTAAACAACGCACTTCTTCCCTCTGCTGCCACAGCACCTCCTCTTCTGGCAGAGGGAGTAACCTCCCCTAGCCGAGGTCTATTCCTGAAACGCAGCAGAACGCTGTCTCGCGTTACGTTTTGTTCCTCCGAAATCCCTCGGCTTATAAAACGCAACCCTACAGGACCCTGAGGTTATTAAGACTCGGAAGAGGGGGGAGTAATCTCCCGCCCTCGCTGCGTTTCCCCAGAGTCAACAAACAAAAAAAAAAAGCACGAGGAGGAGGAGGAGGAGGCAGGGCACAGCGCTCCTTGCGTGGGACAGACGCTCCCCTCACCCGGACTGCGAGGCAGGAGCCCTCTCTCCCCGCACACCTGCTCCGGACCCACGGCTGCACGACCTCGCCTCCCGTTCGGGGCCACAGATTCCCTATCACGCAGGCGACGGAGGA
>VXAL01007179.1:39539-56749 GCA_013399475.1 Chauna torquata
GCCGCGGCTGTTTGTGTTGGTGTGAGACGCCGCAAGGGGAGGAGGGGCCCAACAGCTGAGAGGATGTAAACAGAAGGTCACGTGACGCCGCCGTCGCAGGCAGCCGAGCCCCCCTCCGCACCACAGGGCCGGCTAAAAAGGGGGGAGGTTAGCAGCCTCGCTTCGACCCGTGATTGGTCGCGCTTTGCCATCCCGAGGGCCAATGAGAGGCCTACGTTCGCGGTTGTCGTCACCAGTCGCCTGGGGACGCGGGGATACTTTCCTCGCCGTAGTGACCGGCCGCCCCCTCCCCCACACGGCTGGTGGCGGGCCGGGGCCCGCAGCGCTGCTGTCCCCGCGGCGCCCCCTCCCCCGTGGGCGGCTGAGGGAGGAAAACGGGACCCGGCGCCCGCCGCTGAGGGACACGAGGGGCGAAAGAAACCCCAGCGCTGAGCGCGGCGGGGGGGTGCCGAGGGGGCCGGCCCCGGAGGGAGGAGCGGCGCCGGCGGGAGGGTGAAGGAGGACACGCAGCTGGTTAGGCCCGGTTTTTGAAAAAGTACGCAAGACGCTCGATGGCCGTCTGAAACAGCACCGCTTTCCCCGCGCCTCCTAATTTTAGGGCGTTTCGTACTTGCTCCGGCGGAGGCTGGCGTCTCTTCAGGAGGGCCGGTCGAAGGGAGGTCAGAAGGTGGCTCTGTGCACCTCAGAGAGAAGGGACGTTCAGCTCTGATGCTGCTGATGCTCTGAAAGAAAATCGTATTTGAAAAACTACGAAACTTCGTAGAGAAAGAGAGATCTCAGGGAAAGCACAGAGGAATTTAGGAAGGGAGGAGGTACTGCGGCAGGCAATAGAAAGGAGTAAGTGCAGTTCAAGACAGCCCAAGGCCCCTGCGCACCTTAGAGTAGCTGGAGGTGATCTCAGGCATGGGACATGCTGAGCACTGGTCCCAAGTGAGGTCTCGGGCATCATCTCGTGTTTGGCTTCAAAGGGGGGTGGAGGAATGACATGAGATCTGGGGAGTCAGAGAGTGGGGAAAGCAGGCTTCTGGTGTTTCGAGGAACCAAAGCAGAAGTGTAAGGTGGCAGGACTTGTAGCTTGGCTGATTGGTTTTCCTTTGAGGAAGGGAGTGAGCCTGGAGATAGAGTCGGAAAGTGGATGATATGCTTGTGGAACAGTAAGTTCACACTGACCAACCGTTCAAGCAAAAGGTATAGTTTTTAGGGATTTAAAGCTACTGGGATATGAAACCTGAAGATCCAGAACGGGTGTTATGATTAAAACACCAACTTTGGTAACTCAGTGACATTTACAATGATCATTAAATCTGGAGTGGTTTAAGCATTGGGAGTCTTGCAAAATGCAGCTGAGAGGCATAAGGTTTTGAGTTTTAGCCAAAGTTTTGAGTACTGGTGGAACAGGATTTCTAACTCAGAGCTCTGAGAAATGAACTACGTAAAAATGTAGCTGGTAAGCAGCCAGGAGTTGAGTATTAGTGGGGGTCGNCAATTAAGGTGGAGGTAATTGGCAACGTAAGGGGGGGGAGAGCCTCTGCTAAGCTAAGACTGAGAAATAATTCTGCCTTTTGTTAGTTTGACTGAGGGATTCAAATAGCCATATTGTTACTGCTGTAGCTGACGCACCCTTGCATGAGGGGAATGGAGGAGAAACATGTCAATTCCGTTTTTACGTTGAAATATGCTTTGACCTCAGATAATAAACTTAAATTTTTCCTGGCCCTCAGAAGTGAACATTTTTTCCGCTAAGAATTTTTGGAGAGATTAATAAGCGTGTATAATTCCCTGCCTATTGTGTGTATGAAGATTTCCTGCTCCGTTCCCTCTTTTTCCATCACATTCCTAGATCTTCTCACGTATAACCAACATACTCATTACCCATCAGTCAAACTGCACTTAATCAGTGCTCACTTGGGACAGAAGTTATGGCTGTATTTTGTTCATTTGATTTTAAGGAAATTTTCTGATAGCTTTTTTCCTTATAAATGACCATGGTATGAATTAATACCATTTTCTTCCCATTTGCAGTGGACATGAACATCAGATTAGGAAGGTCGTTCTGCCCTCCTCTCTCAAAGCTGAAAAGAAGCTTCGGTATTCAGGTCTAACAGAAAATTCTACACAAGCATGTATGGTTCTACTGACCTCTGTCACCCATCTTCAAACCAGAAGTAAGGTGCATATTTTCTGTTGCAGTATGTAACTTGCATTTTCATGTGAAATGCGTATATTGACACATCATTTTAAATTTGAGATGTGCCTAAATTGAACAATCTTTCTTTTCATTTGAGTGTAAGTTAGTATTCTCAAAAAATATATGTGAGCTTAAATATTACATGACATGCCCCATCAAAGTTCTTTATAAATCAGCTGAGTTCAAAACCCGTGTAAAGCACTTCTTAAAGGATAGTGAACATCCTCTCACTCTCATAAAACAATGGGTTGTTTAAGCTAATGTGCACCCCAAACTTAATTATTTTTTGAAAGTGTTGTTTTTGTTTTTACTTTCTGTGCAGATTTAAGCATTACTTATTCTTTCAGTGTTTTGTCCTAATATTCTGTTATTTTTTTTAATGATCATACAAATAAATTATGAATTAGGTGAAAGACTCTAGTTTTTCTTCATTCAGTGCTGCTGGTGAAGGTTATAACATTCACATGTCTAGTAGAAATATATGTACTTAAAACTTCCATTTTTGTAGGTAAATTTGAAATTTGATACTATTGATCATTAAGGTTAAATATAGAAATGTAGCTGTTACCATATTGAAATGAAAATCAGATATGCACAGCAATTTATAATGAAAACTATACTAAATAAAGATATAAAGCTATGTCATATATTGAGTAATTAGGTGTATTAAATTTCTTGTTTACATACAAAAAAGTTGCTCTTCAGACTAAAACAACATTTTGGCCTTCGTAAAAATGTCAGTATCTTAGAAGTATATATATTGTTACATTTAAAGTGGCTTGCCTTGAGTCAGTTTTAACTTTATTTTCTGTGGCACTTAATAATTGTTTTTAAATACTTTCATATGCTTCAGGAAATATATTTAAAAAACAAGTATTTTTCTTGAAGTGTTATTTTCAGAGATATTCAATTACCAAAATGGCCTATAAAGCTTGACCTTGTAAAATTTTTGGCTGAGCTTTAGCTGACAATGTTCAAAATATTTTTGATGTTCTGCAATGCAGTCTAATTTTAATAAAGTTATAACATTATAATGTTCTGTTGGATTTCTTAAGGTTTGAATTTTTTAAGTATTATCCGCACCAGGTAAGAATTTCTTTCCTCCCTTGCTTAGCTATGGAAAGCTAATGCAAGGTGAAGGATATAAAAGACCTACATTTAAGCTCTATTTCTAGTCAGTTATTTCAAATTATGGTGTGTGCATTTGAATGTTGACACAGGTTTTTATACAATATGGAAAACTTACAAGTTGTCATTTTGAAACAGTGATCATTTTCTGATGCTGCCATTTTCTATAGTTAATGAAACCAGATTTTACAGGTAATTTTTCATTCATCTTTGCCTTTTGCATTGACTTTTTTTCTAGATGAGTGAAAAAGACATAGAGTGCAAAGGCATAGAAACAAATCCTAAAGTAGGTGTTTTACCTATGGATGTTTACTGTTGTGTGGGTTACCAACCATTTGTTTTCCCTACTGACAAACATCTGAAGAAGTGTTCTGAATGCCAGGACTCAGGTTCCTCAACCGCTGTTGTTACAGCTAGTGTCTGATTATGTAGAGTTTCAGTCAGCTCAAGAAAAAATGATGAAGTAATTGATGGTGGCTCTGAAATCAAAACAATCCTTCTTTATGGAAAGTTGTTTGTGCCTAAATTTTCAACTGATGCTTTATGAAGGGCATAAAATCAAATTAAGAAAAAAAAAAAAGAGAGCAGGATGTAGTGTTGGGTCTGCATGTAGTCTGGAAAACACATGTAAGAAGTACCTCCAGAAGAATAATAAAACAGAGATGAACAAATGTAGAATACAAGTTACAAGTAAAATACTGTGAGAATATAACTAGATACCCTGATCCATAAGGCTAAAGCTAAATTTCTGTTTCAAGCATAGTCTCTGGGTATTCAGATGAATTGACTTGAGTGAGATGATACAAAGATCTGTGTAACTAGTGTTGGTAACACATCATAAGCAAAAAGCTATGACAAAACTTGAAAGTTGTTTTTAAAATAAGGGAAATGTTAAGATTTTCTGATCCAGCAAATAACTCCAATTGTTAGTGGTCCAATTGAATGAAATAATTGTGAAAAATATAGTATTGCCATCTCCTGCAAATTAGTTTTTTGTCTAATGTATTTTTCCTGATTGAAAATGTCCATCTTCAATTTATGCCAGTGAAGCAGGAACAAAAACTTGTCCTCAAAGAGATGGCAGGACCAGAGTTTTTAGAATTAATGGTAGTTGCTGTCTCTGTTTCTTTTATTATTCTCATCAGAGGGACAAGATGTGGCCGATGTAGCACAGCCATTAGAAAATAAAAATGTTGGAGTTAAAGAACTCTGGACAGAGAGTTTCACCAACAACAGCCATATGTAAGATGAGAAGAATTCATTGTTTTCTGAACATACACTTAGTCCAATATTTAGATTGATTTGAAGATCAGAAGCTGATGCTTTCCTTCTACTTTACAAAATAAAAAGTATCTTCATACTAGAAATGACCCTGAAATCTGAGACATTTTTATGCTTAATCTTTTAACTTTGGGTAACTCTTTGAAGTATGACATCCTGTTTCTCATTTGTTTTACATGTAATTTTTTTCTGAAGTTTCCACAATCTTACTAGACTTCCTTCCCCCAATCTAATTTCATTCTGCATTTTTGTTTCATCTTTAATTGTCAAACATTTTAAAATTACAGTTGATTTCCTATGTCTGTTTCATATGCCTTATCCTTCTGATATTCTTGCCTTAATATAGTATATGCATTGAGCTCATTGTTTTTCCTTTTCTTTTTTCATTGCATTCTTTATTTTACTTGTAATCGCTTTTCTTTCTTGACAAGCTTTGACTGGCCATTTTATAGATGTAGAGCACACAGAACATGTGCTGTATAAATAGCAGTTACATTTTTCAGCTATTGCCCTCTGTTCCCTACAGTACATATCACTTCTGGGATGAGGATACAATGAGCATGTACTTCGAACTGTATCATATGTTGTCACTGGCAGCCTGTTTCATGAAGAGGGCTGTGAAATGCGGAAGAGCTGCAGTGTCTTTCTCTTGTCTTGAAGATTTGGTCTTCCAACATTATTTTTTGCTCTGAGGCAAGACGTTACTGAACTCTTGAGAAAATTTCAAATAACACAGAGGGAAAAGTAATAACTTCTGGAAAACACTTTATTTTACTCCAAAAGTTTGGCCTGCCTATCTTGCTTTTAAAATGTTTCAGTTATGCATTCTGTGCTCCCAGATATTGGAGTATACCTTTTGCAGCTGTCATCTTATCCCAGCAGCTATCATGCCATTTCCAATGATTTATGATAAGTACTGTTCTAGTTCCCAGGAAGGCTGATGAGCTCCCACAAAGAGCCAAAGCCAAGCTGAGTCCATTCACTTGCACATACAGCACCAACCCACTGACAGTTAAGCTTTAATGGAGTAGTCTGACTGCATGGTCGTGTGTCACATTGTAACCTCCAGCTCTATTGCATTAGCAAAACATCCCGCTGGCTCTGTATGCTGTTGATGTAGTCCTGTGAAGCAGGAATGCAGCTACACCGCTTTCAGGTGTGATCTGGCTCTGGAAGTAGTTTAGTCACATTTGTAGGGTACTACTTTTACAGATGAAACCTGATGGATCTCACCTGTAAGACTAGTGAGATCTACATGTGCAAGCTGTAGTGTCTCTGCATCTTTGGGCTGTTTAATCTGCAATTTGGGTAAACAAACCCAGGATAACAGTCTTAGATAAAAGTGGCTGTATGTTGATGGTGCTTACGATCAGAGTAATGTCTCCTAAAGGCTCCAGAGCTAGTTGGTTGAAAAAGATATCTTTAAAAGGAATAAATCATTGTTTACTTCAGACCGTGTCAATGCGACAGGTTACTTCACTGGGTATTCCTGGTGGTCTTGAAGACTTACTTGTCACTTTAAATTTCTTTTAGTAATACACACTCTGTCCCTCTCCTGCCCAATTCAGTGAGGCAGTTGGTACTATAACCTTGCTAAGACATTTGTATTTTTAGGAACTGAGATTTTCACGTCTGTAAGTTGAAATACACTCTTTTCAGACATAAATTGCATTAAACTGTTGAACACTGGTACACATACTGTAGATCACGAACGTGCTCCTCTAAAGCACACAGAATCAGTTCCAAATAAAATGTGTTGGGGTTTGCATCACATACATTTATTTGGGATGTCTGTAATCTACCCATGCATCCCAACTCTCATGCCCCACTTAAGCCATTGCAACTCTCACCTGCCTTATCAGAGGAAACGTGATAGAATAGTAGCAGAAACTTCTTTTTTNCAAGTAAGCAGGAATAGCAGTGATATTTACCTAAAGTGATGTATCTGGATGGGAGAGTGCAGGAGGTTTTTTTCACTTGTCATGGAGTCCTCTGCTAGGGTAGTGTTAGCATTCTCAGGTCCCCTGGAGCAGTCATGTTGGGAGTGTTCCTGGGTGTGGGCAAAGGGTGGCACATAGCCAGGAGTATTGTTTTAGCTGCCAGAACATAAGTTATGATCAATTCATGTTTTAGAACATTGAAAGCACATGCTAGAAGTATACATATTATATATATATATTTTAACTGGAAGATGAAAATGAAATGGAATGGAATGGAATCTGTGGTCATAGACATTGGTCTCAAGGATGTGTCTCTTATGATCTGCTGTCTGACCTTCAAATTACTTTTCCAGTTGACTGCTCGTGCCTTCATCATCTTTTCTTCTGTTAGGAACAAACCTGAGATCATAACAATAGAAAGGTTCCAGTGGCCTGTAATCGCTGATAATTATATAACCAAAATTTGTTTGTAAACATGGCATACTGATCACATCTAGGTAACAGTTGACATACTTGAAAATAAAATTTAGTTACACAATCAAATGTAAAAAAAAAAAAAAAAATCGTAGAATTTGTTACCAGGACAAGTGTCTGTCTTTTAGATCTCATCTGTAGAATTCACCTGTTCATCTATATGATATTTTACAAATAAAAGGGTATTTTAAGCCATTGAAGCCAAAAAATTATGAATACCTACTTTCATTACATATTTTCTTCCATGAGCCCTAATGGGAAAATAAATGTCTTCCTTCAGTGTTTCTGCTTTCAACCGTTTGTAACTTGTCTCAGAGGTATATTAATATACAACATGAATGTTTCAGCAGAAAGTGTCATCTCTGTCCTACTCGTGGATTGTAAACTGCAAGCACGAGACGTTCTCCGTGAAAATATGTTGATTTGTCTCTAGCTGTAAATGACAGTGAGTCAACAACAGACTTTTTTGTGTCATTCTTTGCTTAAATCAAGAGGGTGTTTTGCTAAATTTATGATGCTATTTTCTTTATAAGCAACACAGCCTTTTGAACTGAGAAAAATTATATGCCTCCATGATTAATACTTTGAAGCCAAACAGTCGCTGAGCTTCCCTTGAATGAGTCACTGTTAAAAGGAAGTTACTATATTTTGCATCTTAAATAATAGCTCAATTTTATTCTGAAATAATAAATGTTGGAAATTTTCCTGTATTTTTTGTCTTATTTTGTTAATCAAATATGGAACAATATATAATTTCATTTATATGAATTAACATTTAACTTGTAGAGCCTCTCTTCTTGTGCATGAGCTAATAATACACTATCATTAGTCCTCTTATGGATAGTCAACTGACCTCTATACAGTCATTTAAGAGGCTTTTAAGTCCAATCATTCACTTAGTTACAATCTATTACGTACATGTTTCTTACATGTTGCTTTTAAGTAGAAAAGATGAGAAAAGCTATCTGTATGTTGTAAATATGTCAAAAATCCACATCTCTAGTTTCATTTCTAACACATTTAATGTTTAGGCAAAGTGAGAAGGTTAACTTTATAGGATTTTTTTCCTAAGAAGGTTTAAATCCTTAAAACAATAGGATTCAGTTGTTATACACATTATGTTAATCTTCTTTTGGATGTATAAAACCATCCTTTGCCAACAGGTTATCAAAAAGATGAGGCAATGTGCAGTTTTTGTACATTAATTGTGTTGTACATTTTGTATCATTAAAATTAACATGCTGTTGTTCTAAGTTCATAGGACATAGTATTCTAAATTTATGTGATTTTAGGAGAAACAGAAAGAATAAATTAGATCAACAGGCTTACAAAAAGATTTGTGCTTAATATTCAGCATGCAGGCTATTTTTTAAATGCCTTAACAGAAAATAATCTTTTCTTTTAGCCTTCTCCAAACTATTGGTGCTTTCCAAAACCACAATTGATATTTTTCTTCAAATTTGGCAGAAGTTTTTTGCCTCTTTTTGCTTGTTTTTGCTTTTTGGATGATGGAGTTGACTGTAGTTAAGTCTTTAGAATATGCGCAGATGTGAAAGCGAAACTTCATAACTGTTTGAGGTGCATATTATTTAATAAGTTATATGAATGCAGATTGTTAGCAGAGATGTAAACGGTCTCTGGAACAGATCAGTACTCAACCTATTAATTAGAGCAGTTTCCTAGAATCCTTCCATGTTTCTGCACTACACCTTTAGGTAGGTATCTAGTAAAGAAATTAAATGGCGTGAATATTGTTGCCTGTTTTTTGTTTGTTTGTTTTTGTTTTTTTTACCTCCATCTCCTAGAGAAATGGTGAGAAACGTTAAATTGATAAGAGGTTAACTAGGTAAGATATAGCCATTGAAAGGAATTACTTGAACATGGATAAGGGGAACAATATGCATATGGGTGACCTACATGGCAGTAGCAAGCATTAGGATAGTTTAACGACTTTATGGGATGTAAAAGTAGTTAGAAGTTGAAGTAAGTAAAGATTGAAGGAAAGAAGATGGATAAAGGGACAAGGCAAGAAACAAAGAATCAGAGAGAGAGAAGAAAAGGGGTATGACATGGAACTAGGATTTGAGAAGTTACAGAAGATTGCAGAAAACAGCTAACAAGAACGATGCAAACAAAGCTCAAAATTATAACTTTTTTCTCTTTCTGACAACACAAATCTGTCTTTGGCCATTTCTGCAGCTTTCTACTAGCACGAAGTGCAGGATACTTTCTACCTTCAGCCTTTCTCATACAAGGACATATAGATTGAGGTGCAGTTAGGCCATAGTGTCTGTATCGTATGGAGGTGTCACTAGCTCATTTTGGGAAGGCTCTGAAAAGAAAAAGCAGATAAAGAAGGAAAAAAGACACTGAAAGGAACATCTTGTAAGTGAAGTATGCTGATAATGAGAATGGTAGACTTGGGCACCTCCTCACATACCTATTTGTGTGATACACTGAGTACTTTCAGGCAACTGACTTTTAAGAGAGATTCACTTCTGACAGGAATGGTGGCCACTGAGTTTATGTGAGAGTAGGGCTGCGCTCTAAGGTAAGGCAGGGCTAGCCAGGGGCTGACGGCAGCCACAGCACAAAATAGGCAGTGCCCTCACTGACAGGCCACAGTCAAATAGCACCTGAATGAAACAAGCAAAGCATGATGGAGCAGCAACAGCTCCTATGAACAGCCCAAGGCAAAAGCAAAGCAACAAGACAGAGCCAAGGTCAGTCCAGGAAATCCAAACAATATAGGGATGGAGACGGTAGGTATACCTGCCAGTATAGAGCAGCCTGAGGTTAAATGCATCTACTGGGGCAATGGGCAGGGTTGTGAGTGGAGGTCCCAGGCGGGGTTTATCAGGGCTGTTAAGGCCAATTGGTGCACTCAGCCCTGATATTGAGTTTTTCAAAACATCAAGCCCAAATGAAGCTCTTTCATGGCTTAAGTTGACAGGCCAAACTTTGCAGTGAATATGTCAGCATAAGGTATAAGAACCAGATTAAGATTGTACTGATCAGTCATGTTTAAGGTCCACCAAATTAAAAAAAAATAAGAATAAAAAATGTTTCAGATGTTTTGTTGTGATAAAAAATAAGTTTGTGATTTTTTTCGTTTTATTTGGCCTAATGTGTCTATCTTACCATGCAAGAAAAGAACAAGTAAGCAGACCATTGTTTGTGTTAAACCTTGACTTAAGCTAGCATCTTCCCCTTGTTGCATGCTGCTAGTAGTGAAAGATCTTGTAAAGCCAACTCATTCTTTCATGCAACAGTAGGAATGAACATTTTGTACTCCAGAAGGTCTGAATAAGTGTCTGAGACTCCACCCTTTAAATCACGTGGAAGATTGTATCATCCTCATTCCTGACTGTTCTCAATTTTCTACCGACCCAAAGAGGAGAAAAACTAAATAATCAAATATTTAGCAATAAAACAACTATAAATCTTCATAGGGATTGAAGGCCCTTAACTGTTTTACTCAATCACTCTTTAACTTCTCATAGAATTACATGAAAAGAAAAATTCCATTTAAGAAAACCCAGGTATGGAAGAGAAAGATTTAGTTGATTGGCTTTTTGAGTAGTGTGAAGGTTACTCTGCTGAAAGCAGCAACTTCTCATCAAGTAAAATAGCAGCTTTCAATCAATGGAACTATGTGGTAGCCCAAGGGTATACCTACATAATATTTCTTTTTGTGTGTTGAGTCTTTCAGTGGCAAGAAAATCTTCAGTGGACTCTGAGAACAGTATAAAAGTGTTCCATCAGTATTATGTTATATATAATAGCAATTGCAGAATCTGATCCTGGAACTATTAAAATCTCAGTATATTAAAGAATATAATTATTTGCTTTATATGCTAAGTTTGCTTCTGTATCACTTATTTCCCTGCTATGAAAGCAGGCAAAAATGCAAGGATAGTTCAAACCTCTTTTTCCTCCCCCAAGGAATGAGCTTTTTTTAACCATGTTGCTGTACTTTTTTGCATTTTCTGGGATATATTCAGTCAGAATCTGCACTTGTGTAAAATATTTTACAAAGTATAGGCAACAATGTGTTAATATTAGAGAATACCCACTAACTATTTCTGTTGGCTCTCCCTTTTTTAAAGTCTGTATCTAGCTAATTTTTAGGTGTTTCAGTGCTTCACATACCATTTCACCTATTGCAAAAATAGAACTCAAAGCATACTTACTTTGGCTTCTAAGTAGTTGGTAATTACAGAGGCCTGCTGATGTAACACTTGTTCTCTAGAAGTCTTATGCTGCAGAATGGGAAATGAAGCTCAAGAACTTTCCTTTCCATAACAAAGTAACTGATACTTTTTCTCCATATGTTTTAATTCACCTGAATAATAACCCCTTGTATTTTTGGCATATAATAGCAAACTGAACCCATAATGAACACAAAGTTAGTGATGAAGACCTAGGAGTAGAATAGCATCCAAATGGTTTCAGGTCTCTAGAGTACTAGAAGACACTAGAAACTAGGCAGTGTGTAAATAAGGATGTAGCTAAAACTTTCATAGCAAATTAAATTATTTGGGATCCAGCTGGGTTCCTGCGGTTTCTTCGTATACTTCTGTATTAAGGGTAAAATTATACACGGGTATGAAAAATAGATAAAACTAAACAAAACCACACAACTAAAGTTATTTAATCACATTCCACTTTATTCATACACATCTTTTAACATCATAAAATATTTATATGAAGGCTATTGCATAGCTCTTCATATATTTTATGGTAGCCTTCTACCTTCCAAAAAGTTGTCAGAATCTTTGGAGGATGATTTAGGAATATTTAAATAAATTAAAAAAGAAAAAGAAACTACAGTCATTTCCTGAACCTCAGCTGTGAAGAGGAGATGGTAGAAGCATCTTATTTTGTGGAATAATGCACTAGAAATAGATTTTAGAAAACCATAATGAAAGATGCACCATAGACATCTAAGAGCTGTTCTGAATAATTTTACAAATGGCACACTCTTGGATTCTAGATTAGGATTTTTTATTTGCTGTTATGACAGAGAAACAGCTTTAGACGTTGCTCAATCCAACTTTATTACAGATCCTTAAGAATTTATCTGAAATTTCTTGTTTGGAACTTCTGTGCCCTCTAGACCTTGATTGTCCGGGTGGCTTCAATTCCTTATATAATATGGATGTGCTGCTGTTAGAAGATCATCTAGCCAAGTGACCCCAAGGCTTTTTTGTGGCATTTCATTTGCTACTGCTTTATTATCATTGACATTAATAAAGTCAGTGCATTACCTTCCTTTATTCTGACTTTCTGCCCTGTAGCCAGGAAGAATCATTGCAGAAGGTAACAGTAGTTCTTCTTTCTCCTGGTGATTAAATGTAAGAACAGTCTAACAGAACCTGCATTAAAATCATTCATTGACCCCCCTTCAAGCATTTCTTTTATCACAGGCTAATCAGTTTCTGGCAACAGAAACAAAGTAGATGGCTGCAGTGTTTGTGTAGCTTTACTTAACTGATTTAGCTGTTGCAGAAGAGCGACAGCATTCATCTCAATCAGACCCTGGAAATCAAAACACAAGCAGATACTGAGAATCTAAGCTGTAGTAAGTATTTGATTTGTGACTCCGAGCTATAGGGGACTGTAACGTCTGAAGACATTTGTAGTTAGAGGATGAAATACACTCTTCATTCGACATGGAAAGGCAAAGACCCATCAAATGAGTAATCCCAATTGCCTTCTTAGTGAGGCACGCTGCAAACTTTCCAAGCATGCTAGAATGAAAATCTAACCTGCTATAACCCGTTTCCAAAATTTCAAACCGACTTACTCAATACCTATGTTGCATCTGAAGGCATGTAAACTTATTAAATATATATGAAAATAAACTCTGGTAAACTTTTTCCTTGGTGGTTGTTGCAGAATCACAGAATCACAGAACCACAAGGTTGGAAAGGACCTTCAAGATCATCTAGTCCAACCATCATCCTACAACCAATACAACCCACTAAGCTACTAAACCATATCTTGTAGCACCTTGTCCAGGCGCTTCTTAAAAACCGCAAGGGTTGGTGACTCCACCACCTCCCTGGTCAGGCCATTCCAGTGCCTGACCACTCTCTGAGAGAAAAAGGTTTTCCTGATATCTAATCTAAATTTCCCCAGGTGCAACTTACGGCCATTTCTTTATTCTTACACACATTTTTACTTCTGTAAGGGTCAGAGTGGGCCAATAATACCCAAAGGTGGTGTTATTGCAAACATCAGTAACACTTCTTCCTCAGCCTAACATTAGAGTGTAAATTCTTGAGAGCAAGGAATGCCATTATATGTTTTTATTACTGCATTTCACCTGTGTATCTCAGCTATCACAATGATCCCTTTTAAGAGATCAACAGGCTTCTGACCTTCTGATGTTGATGTGGTAATCTTTATGCTGACGACTCTTCTGATTCTACAGGAATTGCCTTGAGAAACATGGTCATTAGTTAGCACAAAGGAAGGATGGAGGTATGTCACACTAGTCATAATTGTTACAAATTCTCAGTGGAACCTTGTATAGATCTTAAAATAGAATTATATTAAACAAACAAAAAAAATTCTCTGAAATAACTGTCAGCACTTTATTGAGGAAAGTCTCTGCAGAGAGATTTGTGTTTAGTCAACATCCTTCTGTTGTTATTCTTCCAACTGGGACATTAGCACCAGAGGGATTGATTTGTTTTGCCTATTTTTAGACTAATTTCTTCACAGTGAAATACTAGAGCAGCATGATAATGTTAGCAAGCCCAGAAACTCCCAAACCTGGCTGTGAAGAACGTAAATGGAATGGGTTATATGAAGGGATTCTTCATCCAACAGAAGATAGAGTCTGTTTCTCCAAAAGGACCTGGATCTGGCAGTCAGCTCGTATAAGCGATCACCTCACCCATAGAGAAAATAAAGGACTGTGGCATTCATTACTTCTACCCATTCCTGTTATATTTAATGCCAAAGATTTTAATGGAAGTTGAAGGATAATTTTTTTAGTACAATTAAAAAACAGTGAAGTAATGATACCTTTCATTCCCTTAGCTTTTCAATGTAAAGATAATTATCTTCCCAGATCCCTGTAGAATAGGCAAGTATCATTATCCTTATGTTATAGAGAGTACAATGAGTCGCAGCAAGGCTAAACAAATTTCTCAGAATCAGAAAAAAAAACTAGAAAACCAAGAATAGTACCCTAATTTCTTGTCACCTTGTTCTGTTCTGTTTTCATAAGATCAGCCTTTATTAAGTTGTCATCTGAAGCACCTTTTAACTGATTATGCCATGAAGAAATTAAATGAGAGGCATCCAAAGTTCATTTAGGAGATAAACTATCAAGACATAGGATACAAAAAGCATTGCACTGAAAATGAATTTTGTCAAATATATACGGCTTGAAGCCCGTGGTGTGCTGCTTTGTTGGATGCAAATTGCTCATGGACTTTGTCTTCATGACTGGAGCACTCACCAAAACAAAAATAAATGTTTGATTATATAGCAAAAATGGCCAGTTTGTGCTACGTCTAGATCTCCTCTAAGCATAATAAGTTTCCTGCTGCTGTAGAGAGCCCAAAATACTGGTGATGTCCTTTAGTAGCTTTTGTACCACGAGCTTTCATTTTTTACTAGGCAAAGGAGAGTGATCTGTAGTTCATGACATGCAGGGAGAGAGCCCTTAGCTTTAGTTTTTGGCCTCTTTTACCTGTGGGGCTTGTGGGGAGTTGGACAAAACAGGCATACCTGCCATGTTTTTTCATTCTTCAGTAGATCTTACCGGATTTTGGAGAAGACTTCAATTTGAAATCACTACTTTTTTGCTTCAAACAGTCTCCTGACAAAATCAGGTGATAGGTATCCAGTTCAGGCAGTTTTAAAATTCCAAACATCAATACAGACTGGGTGATGAAAGGATTGAGAGCAGCTGTGCAAAGAAGGACTTGGGGGGTACTGGTAGATGAAAAGCTTGACACGAGCTGGCAGTGTGTGCTTGCAGCCTAGAAAGCCAACTGTATCCTGGGCTGCATCAAAAGAAGTGTGGCCAGCAGGTCAAGGGAGGTGATCCTCTCCCTCTACTGCACTCTTGTGAGACACCACCTGGAGTACTGTGTTAGCTGTGGGGCCTCCAGCATAAGAAAGACATAGACCTGTTGGAGTGAGGCCACGAGGATGATCAGAGGGCTGGAGCACCTCTTCTGTGAAGACAGGTTGAGAGAGTTGGGGTTGTTCAGCCTGTAGAAGAGAAGGCTCCGGGGAGACATTATTGCAGCCTTTCAATTCTTAAAGGGGGCTTATAAAAAAGATGGAGAGAGACTTTTTACAAGAGCATGTAGTGATAGGACAAGGGGTAATGGCTTTAAAGTGAAAGAAGGTAGGTTTAGACTAGATATTAGGACGAAAATCTTCATTGTGAGGGTGGTGAGGCACTGGAACAGGTAGCCCAGAGAAGTTGTGGATGCCCTGTAAGCGTTCAAGGCCGGGTTGGATGGGGCTTTGGGCAGCTTGATCCTGTAGGAGTGTCCCTGCCCATGGCAGGAGGTTGGAATTGGATGATCTTTAAGGGCCCTTCCAACCCAAACCATTCTATGATTCTATGACAAGTAAGAATCAGAATCAACACTTGAAGTCATTGTTTTTTCCCTGGAAGGAAGATACTTTAATATTAAACTGTAAGGACTGTGTAGCAAATGGGGTGCCTGAAATCAGTAAAAAATTGTAATCCTGACATTTCTATGACATTTCTATTTAGATTTGTCTTTAGGGTGCTGACATTTGGATGAGTTCAAAAACTGTTTTCATGAGTTTTTGCAAATTTCATCTACAGCAAAATTTAGCTGCTTTCACTAGGCATCACTGCCAGTTGCCAGGAAAGTGTCAGAATTCTTCTCAGTAAATCTGTTTCTACACATTTGTCCCAGGTAGGAAAAAAAAAACATTTTTGCAAAGAAAATCAGTCTTCTGACTAAAGGCAAAAAAAAAAAAAAAAGAGAGAAAAAAGAAAAAGAACTAGAGTTTTGAAAACTCTAAAAAAACCCTAAAAACCATCTCTCTGAAGACAACTTTATATACTAGTAAATTTTAAGAACATTAGTTGTGTCCTTGTAGTAAGTTCTACTGTTTACTGATCTCATCATTGGTAAGAAAAAATGCATTGCAACCTCCAAAATATTTTTGTGATAGATAAGAACGAAAAGGATTAACACTGTACAAAAGAATGGTTTTTCTGTTCTTAAATGTTTCTGTCTAATATTTTCGGTAGCTATTTTGCATCTCATAGGATAGCAAACTCTTGTAGCCTTTGCTTAAATAAGTCAGTACATTTGCCTCTCACATCGTGATGATGATTTTGCAAAATGAGTTATTGTTTGAAGAGCTGATGAGGCATAACGCTGATGGGTGGACCCCAGCCTACTGAGGTGTGGTACACCAGAGCTGCCTGCATACAGAGCCGCATAACACTTGCTGCCAGAAGCGGGAACTCTAAGGCACAGTCTGCAAAAACACTAGAGCAATTCTTATACGACTTGAAAATCTTACTGCAGCTCTAAGGTTGCTTTTTTTTTTTTTTTTTTCTGAGATTGTCTATGATAGTACTTCAATTTTAGGGCTGTAAACAAGAAGCGCTTTTCTGACAGTGACTCCAGATATATTACCAACTGTATGCCTTACTTGCCAGAGGTCTTAACCCTCAAATGATAGAATGCCTGGTACTGTAGGGAGAGGAATACCCAGTATTTCCTCAGTAAACATACAGACCATGCTTGAAAGGTCTCCAAGATGCAGTCAGAGATTCAAAGCAAATACTACATTCTAAATACACAGAAGAATTGTGACAGTTGTTTTCTCTATCTCTCTCTTTTTTTTTGGGGGGGGGGGTGTCATTGCTGGATTAAACATGCTTGGGTGGATTTTCATTTTGGGGAAAAGTTTTCTGAAGAGACAGAAGAGAAAGCTTTGTACAGAAGAAGAAAATAATTGCAAGCTTAGACATTGCTTGGAAAGCATGCATTCTGTAAGAACACAATTTGACACAAAGAATCTGACACTTTTTTATTGGTATTTGTCATGTCTAAATCTAATATAACAGGCCTGCATCCAGAATCTGTTGCAAAACCTCCTTTGCTGGACTGGCTTCTGTCAGAACCTACATGTGTTTTTTTGCAAACTGTCATGGTTTTGGCTGGGATAGAGTT
>VXAL01007179.1:62801-85958 GCA_013399475.1 Chauna torquata
AGAAAGAATGTATATGAAGTGGTAACTGGAAATGGACTTCAAGCTGCAAGTAAAGATGCTGTCTCTGGCCATTTTGTTCCTGTGATGTTCCAAAAAATAAGGGTTTGTACACTCTGTCAACATCAATGAGACAATAGAGATATACCCAATAGATAGTATGTTAAATTTTCTTCGCCAAAGTTTTTGAATATAGTGTTTATACCTAGCTTTATAAATTTACTGGCTATTTAACAAAAGAAGTCAGTTTCCTATGTCAAAGCCCATCAGTCTTAAAATTTTATAACCTTTACACCCAAGACAAGACACAAAGTATTAGCAAGACATAAAAAGAAAAGAAAAAAAATTGCAAAACTTTACTTACAGGATTCCAGCAGGAAAGAATAGCTGATACATGAGGCTTTTTGAAAATTCGGATGCACTATTTTGTTTCACTTCAGCTGTATTTAAATACTACTTCTGCAGAAAGTTGTTGAGATTATCCAGCATAAACCGATCTAGACATTAAAGAAATTTTTTGCCGTTGGTCAGATTTCTAGTGACAGTGTTGTGGGTTGCAAAGGGCCAGTTGTGAAATCAGGCTAACAACAATAATTCAGAAAGTTCATTTGAACGTGACAGAGCTGACTGGAGGCTCATTATAAATACCAGCTTCATGTAAAGAAAGGCAGGGGGGAATTGACTTCAGTGTCCCAAGCTGGTTTTATTCCTTGGGGAGACACACACACACACACACACACACACACACACACAGAGTCAAAATAAATAAATAAAATAACTCTTGCTTGTGAAAGGTCAAATTTGTTTCCCTCCACAAACATTTCTTATTGAAAATGATAAAAAAAAAAAAAAAAATCCAGTTGTTTCATCTTCTACATCCCTTTGACTGAAAACCATTCTGTACGTTCAAACAAAAATCTTATTTTCACAGAATCACAGAATCACAAGGTTGGAAAGGACCTTCAAGATCATCTAGTCCAACCGTCATCCTATCACCAATACTACCCACTAAGCTACTAAACCATATCCTGTAGCACCTTGTCCAGGCGCCTCTTAAAAACCGCAAGGGTCGGTGACTCCACCACCTCCCTGGTCAGGCCATTCCAGTGCCTGACCACTCTCTGAGAGAATAAGCTTTTCCTGATATCTAATCTAAATCTCCCCAGGCGCAACTTGTGGCCATTTCCTCCAGTCCTATCATTAGTTACTTGGAAGAAGAGGCCGACCGCCTCCTCATCACAACCTCCCTTCAGGAAGCTGTAGAGTGCAATGAGGTCTCCCCTGAGCCTCCTCTTCTCCAGACTGAACAATCCCAGCTCCCTCAGCCGCTCCTCATCAGACTTGTGTTCCATACCCCTCACCAGTTTCGTTGCCCTTCTCTGGACACGTTCCAGAGAGTCAACGTCTTTCTTGTAGTGAGGGGCCCAAAACTGAACACAGTACTCGAGGTGCGGCCTCACCAAAGCTGAGTACAGGGGGATGATCACTTCCCTGCTCCTGCTGGTCACACTGTTTCTAATACAGGCCAGAATGCTGTTGGCCTTCTTGGTCACCTGAGCAAATTTTAGGTCATGGCTGTTCTATTCTTGTGAATGACCTGCTCATGCCTTTAAGATCTTTCAAAGAAATTTGTGTAGAAGCTCAGTTTGGGCAGTTAACCTGAGATGTGCTAGTTAGATGAGAAAGCTATGGTCCATTTTTTAGGTGTCTGCCTGTACTTAAGTCTTAAGGCAGCTCTCTTCCAGTTAATGCAGATAACTCCCCCTGCAATACTGATCTTCAGGTGTGAGCACCAGTTGTGATTTTTGTTTGTTTGTTTGTTTTCTATGGGGAGACACAAGTTCATTCTGACTGCGCAAAACCATATAGCCACATCACCATGAAAAGAAGGCTGAGACAATGCACCATTTCAGAACCAGTGCAATGTAAGCACTCACCACCCTCAAGCTGCCATGCATTCTCTACACATGGCAATTGGATAGTTATTTCTCTTATTGAAGGCTAGCACACTAACACTGGACTGTGCTTTCTTCCTACAAGAAACATTTGGTATTTATGTATATATAAACATCAAGTAAAAAATGTAGTGAATGATTCATCCAACGTGGTCTGAAACCACGAACACTAGCTCTTTGTGGAGATGAGACCAGAGGATCTAAAACTTCATATCTGCAAACATCTGCAGAAGCTGCCAAGAGGTCTATTTGAAAGCACTCAGTACTATCTACCGCAGGCATGAAGCCCCAGAAACTGAAGGTATGTCCTTCAGAATTATGTGGCTGCCATTTGGCATGGCAATCTGAACTGGATATGAAAAATCAAGAGGCTACTCTTTTTGTCGGGGTGGAAGGAGAGCAAGTGATGTCAGATTGACTCTAAGGTAAATCCCATAGTCAAAGCCAATCCCAATAAACACTGAAGAGTTCAGGAAAGGCTAGGGGAAACAGAAATTCCCTGAATAATTTTACTGACAGCAGATATTACAGTTAAACCTGCAGTTTCTCAGACAGTATTGTATCGATTACCTTTCACATTTCATTGTATGTTCCTTAAAGACCAAATCACTCAGAGTGCATTAAGGAGTAAACTGACTCTCAATTGCATGCCTTTTTATTATGCTAGGTGCTTTGAATTAGTGGCACATCAGTTTGAGAAGTGTGTATGCAGCTTCCTCTATTAATGTACTTCCATAGTATCTAACAAAATAGGGAAGCTGTGGTCTTGCAAAAAAGAAATAGTAAATCAGTTGAGATGTAACTATTCACTCTGCAGAGAATTTCACTGAAATAAAAGATGATTAAGTTAATAGAGTGAGGTCAGACACTATTGAAACAATATATTTCTTTAAAGCAAAACCATGTGAAAATCATGCATGTAAAACAAATAGAAACAAAGTGCTAAAAAATAAAAAAATAAAAAAAAGAGGGATCAGACTGTATCTTAGAACAGGTTAAAGTCAACCAGGCTGAAAGTGATATGAAAGGGAAAAAAAAGAGAACCATAAACTATACCATACACAATGAATTGTACTTTAGGCACAAAAACTTACGTGTAGGAAGACAATAATCCTTTCATCAATTTAATATGTTTATTACTACCCAAGCCCTATCCCTTGCCCAACCCGTTTGTTTTCTCTTGCTCAACTAGGTGATGTGGGAAGTGATGGCCCTTGCTAATGGGGCTTTCAGCTCATCATGAGAGGACAGGAGACATGATAATTACTGATACTGTAACTGAGGACCCAGTGATCTGCCAGGGAACATGCTTTGGTCAGGGCTAAGCTTTAGGGCTATGCAGCATCCTTAGACCAATTCCATGCTCATGCAACACCTTAAACTGCCCAGGACCTCAGTGAATGTGCAGCGCGGGTTCTCAGCCTGTCTCCCCAGGCTGATGTTTCTTCTTCAGCCACTAACTGCACTAAATCCCAGCAGGTGACAGAATGGAGGAAGAGGATGAATCATTTGTATTCTACTGCCACAGACTGACTTATCTCTGATTTATCTCTGAAACAACTGATGCATTCACCAAGAGATATAGCCTGCAGCCCCCGCTCCAGGACTGTTTCCCAACTCAAAGCCTCCACCTCCTGTGAGCATCATCTTTGTCAACATGCAGTCCACTGCACCCCAAACTGATTATTGGTAGGATGATTGAATATTCATTAATCCCTAAAGACTTTGCTTATGCAGCTCATCATATTGAAAATCTTTTTCAGTCTCTTGTAGAAGCTTCTGGGCAGACCTACATGACTAATCACAGAAGCAGAACTGCAAAACTTATTGTTCAACTTGTGCTCCTTATTTTTTTCCCATCTGCTCAGCTCTGTGTAAACAGCACATGCTGATGAACATATGGCTCAGGCAGAGTGAGTCTAGAAGGTGGGAGAATACCCCAGCAGAGCAAAGAGCTTCCTACACTAGAGTTGGTTGAGCCCTGGGAAGACAAAAATCCTAATTGTTTATTCATTTACCAACACTGAGAAAACCTTTATTTCTTATTATATTGAAGCATTTGCCTTTATTTTTCCTTTTTTTTTTTGTTAAAAAAAATTGACATGAAATAGAGATAATTGGCTAAGGCTTTTACCTGAAAGCACTTTTTACCATACGTGCAGACTGGCTGATTGGCCTAGAGATTCCCTTTTAGTACATTGTCCAAGCCCTGTGCAAGCTTCTCCAGCGTACCAGCACTTCCAGCAGTGATGCCTTGTGTTGGCTCAGAAATTATGTCCTGCCATCCCTTCAGTCGATTAATGTTATGGGCAAGGCGTCAGTGAGCAGCAATACTGAGGCTCTGAAAAAATACATATATATACATGTACACCCTGGTGTTTTTTCACCCAGATCAGCATGCCAGAGATACTAACTTCATTAGAAGACCACTAGGTGGCAATTTAGCAGCCCTGTAGATGTTTAATATATTCCATTTCTTTATTGCATTAGACACCAACTGATGAATGGCAAACTGAACAAAGTTCTGGAAATCTGTACTGGCTGTTCCTGCCAAATTTATTGAAGTGTTTGTGCTTACTGCACCCCTCCCAGATGTTCATTAAATTCAGTGAGCGCCTCTGAACACCTCAATGAGTATCCCTGGCCAAGGTGTCAGGACAGGGGATTCTTGATTTATGTAGAAAATAAGAGTTCTTCCAACTCTTCATGCATACTCTGTGTTGCAGACTATATATGACTTGCAGTCAGAGGAAGCTGACCTTGTCTGCAGCCATACCTATATGATCATGAGGTAGCTATCTGCTTGCACTGGATGTGAATTTATGCAGCTGCACATCTAAGATGGCTGGGAAGCTGCTGTGGCCTTATCTACTATCTATTAAATGAGTCTACAGTGACACCACACGCCCCCCTCCTTATACTAACCAAAGATCAGAAAGCTGGTATGAACCATTTTCCTAGAAATTCAAAACTATGTTCCTTGCAAATAAACAGCTATTTTATGGTTGTCTGAGAGGATCGTATTGCTGCAGAAAGCCCTTTACATCTGGAGGATTTATGACTGGTATCTAAACAGAGAAAGAGAGGAAGTGAGCAATTCAAGTACATGTATATGCAAAAGTACAGTTATTTTCATTACAAATACTATATAACTTAAAGGAAAAATGCATAATCTATATAACAAAACATAGAGGAGCTGCATAGAAGAACTGTGTTTTGACTGCATACCCCTTTGGGTTAATGTTATCTTTAGTCCCTTGCTTTAGTGTAGAGGGGTTTTATGGATTTTGCCTATCAGTGAAGTAATGCTCAAATGACTGATTCCAGAACTTTTGTGAAAGTATATTTAGTAGCGCCCACGGTTTATGATTCAATAAGGAGACATACAAAGTATTCTTTTTTAGTGATCTCAAGTGACACACACTAAAAGCAGTGAGCTTTTGATGTGCTAACATTTGTTCCCATTAAAAAAAAAAAAAAGATCAATAACATATAAAATTTCAACCTTCAGATGCTAAAAATAAGAGGAAATGGAAGAAAAGAATTGCTTGAAGTCAGAAATCAACAACACAATATGTAGTGCTTCTGTAGCTTCAAAGCAGGCTGACTCAGAAGCTAATGTTTTGGTAGAAAAGGTCAAGACGAAAATGGTTTATGATTCCCAGTGATCTTTATATTAAGTGACTCTTTGGTCTCCAATTACATAGCTGCTACTTGATGCAAAAAATTCAACCAGTCTGTTAATAGCAGAAAATATTGCAAGTGAGCACAGCCTACAATTGCAGGGGTGGGATGTGGGAGAAAAGAAATAAAATGGATGAAAAGTAATGAAAGGTTTTGTGAAGACTACCTCAATCCGGGAGAAAAAATGGAACAAAGGATGTTGCAGGATAACACAGTAAAAGAAGCCAATTTTGTCAATAACTAACAGTACGAATAACAGAGAGACTGATACCACCATAGCATTTCTTTCTTCTGGGTCCTCTTTTGATTGTGTCTTTCACCTTTAAAGGAGATGTGATGGGGATTCTCACTTAAGGTAAGAATAGTTTAGCATTGAAAAGGGTTAGCTGAAGTAGGCACAGGGCGAAGAGGGAAAGAAAGCTGTTTCCAAAACAGCTAGGAGTAAAGGAAAATGTATTTCTTCTTTCATCTGTAGCTTGAGAACTGCACTCCTGTTTGTTAATATTAATGAATATGAATATGAAGGAATCAATGGGACAAATAGGATTTATTGGGGTAAGAGGATTTGAATAGATCTGAAACAGAATGAGATTTAAAGATTTCTAAGTCCCATTTTTGGACAGCACAAGACTTTGCAAGGAAGAAGAGTTGTGCAGCTGCTTTTCATACTGTGACTGGTAAACAGCTACTGTTTTCATATTTGCTTACATCTCTTAGACACTACCTGCTAGAAATCCCAGTGCAGTAAGTTGAGATACAAGTTTACTGAAAGGTACTAAAGTACTACAAGATATTATATCATGTTTAGTTGTTTTAATACTGACATTGTTCTACCAAGGTGATTTTCTTATTCTTCAGTAACTAGGAGGCTCAACCAGTAGCGCCCAGTAACAACCAGTTGGAGCAACAGCCAGTGACTGATGTGGACACCGTAGCTGGCTAGACATGACTGTTACCAGTGCACACACTCACCATTCATTCTTCAAAGGTTTCTTTGTAAGACTGCTTTCCAAGCTCTTTTTTAAAAACTGAGCTTTTGTTCTTTGTGCTTTGAGGCTTAGAGAAGCCCTATGATTTGTTATTGTTGAAAGTCCTTCCCCCGCCCCTGTGGTTTTTACAGCTTAGGAGAAAAAAAGAAGTCACACAAATTACCTCCCAGGGTTTTGTTGAGCAACAGGTACAGGGAACCTGAACTAAAGCAGTGAAGCTCTCCAACCAAGGCTTTCCTTGTTTGACACTTTTTCTTCAAGTTAAGTAGTTGCAAATTACACTTGAAAAAGCTCATATTGGAAATATTTTTTAGAAAAAGTCAATTAAAAATGTAAGAAAATAGTTTCAGTTATTTCCCATGTGCAAACTGAGAAGCTTCATGTTCAATTGATAATCAGAAGCAGTAAGAATCTACCTTCCACAAAAAAAAAGTCTTAAAAAAATGTTTTTATCCCAGCAAGTGTTGCAAAATATACATATTTTATTCACTCTGAGGAAACAGTGTGCTGTTTGTTTGTTTTTAAATCAAATCAAATAAAAAAACACAAAATGTTTTCTGTAACAGAATTTTGAACAGTTTCATAATATTATCATTATGGCAAAGTAATAATGTTCCAAACACTCTCTTTTCCCTTTAAGCTAAGGCAAATTGGTATATATGGGCATTTCAACACATAAGGCTTTAAAATTCCCAATTTTTAACTCATTTTTACAGCAATTGCTCTTTATTTGTTCTGTTATTTGTTTCTGTATTATTTCTTTCCTTTAAGTCAAAAAGAGTTACCCAACCAATAGCCTCTTCCGTTCTCTATCTGAAACTCTCGAACACAAATCCCTCAAATGCACTGTTATCTAAATAATGTATTTAAAACCTAAACCATGAAAAGAAATTAAAGGCTATAAAGTAATTGTTTTATTATTTTTGTCTTTTTTTTTTTTTTTTTTGCATTTTTCCAAATTATACCAAAATTATACCAGTTGTCTTCCTACTTTATCGCTGTCTTTTATCTTCCAGCAGTGGCACCCACCATCTGACTTACGATCTCTCTGCGGGAAGTCATTGAGTGACACAATAGAGTTAATGAATTGGTTTTTCACCTCCAAAAACCTGATCTAAATGCTAGCCTGAGATAATGAGCATGATGGAGTTCAGTAATGTCAGCAGAGTATTAACTTCTGTTTAAAGGAGGAACGAGCACTGGCAGGAAAATGGATATTAAGAGATATTTGGAGCAATTGCACCTGCATGCATTATGGAAACTCTAGCCTTCCTTCATTAGAGTCATATTCATATTATCTCTTTGCCATTTGAATAGAATTTGGCAGGGTTTTATCTGCAGAGCATATAATTTATCAGGGATCTGTCTAGATATTTAAGTTCCCTACCACTGTAATATCTGAGCAGCACACTTACAGTACCTGGCAGTTCAATCTCAGGATATGTCTATGCAGAGAATCGGAAAGGAGCACTTAATCAATCGACAGTAATATTTCTCATCATATACATACATAATGGCAATATATTTTGGAAAGAAAATACTATAATCTAACAAGCACTGGGTTAACTGCAGAATCTTGCAGGACTGACAGTGTTCCTCTTCGCAGTGCAGAAAGGCCAAATACAGTTTATTTCACTAAGGATCTCTGTCCTTGCTGAAGGTGGATTGCTGGGATGCACCGGAGGCCTTTAGCAGCTACAAGGATAACTTGTAGCTTTTTGGAGGGACTAGTAAGAGGTGAGCAACACCTTTCCCAGCACTGCACCAGTATGCCCATAGAGCCTAGCTGAAGAAACTGCAAAGCATGTGATCTTGTATGACTTCTATCCCAGTGGAATAAATCTCGATCAGGGTCAAATAAAAATATTTTATGAATTTCCAAGTTCCATAACTAATTAAATAAATAAAAATCTTCATCACCAAAAAAAAAAAAAAGAATATACATTCCAAGATGAAGACTCATTTCTAGAATCACAAACATACTACAGACTGTGAAACCATCTGGCCAAAGAAAAAAATTGATACAAGTTAGTTGGCATATTTACATCTTCTTTCCAGATTCCCCTCTTCATTGTTTAAAGCAGATCCCTCCTGTGGTCTCATGGGTCACTTTTTTCAGTCCCAAATGGAAAGCATATCCCGTTCTTTTCCCAAATTCATGACAGGCCAATAGCTACGCTGGTCCACTGATGTAGATACTCATCTTAAGGCTATTTCAAAAAATACAGTATCTGACATAAAAAGATCTACGTGCACCCACCCACTTCCAACTTCCACATGCTTGCCAAAACAATAAGGATGCTCTAGTTGTCACTTAAGATAGCATTTCCTCTGAAAGGCAGCAGCACAATGATAGATTTCAGTGTCTGTCAGTTATTCTCAATTTGCACTTCTGATTTTACTTCTAGAAACATCACAGGAAAGAGCAGCTGGCTTTCAATGAGAATGGGGAAGGCTGCCTCCCCCTAGCTGGAGCTACAAAACAAAAGAAGAAAAACCCAAGCAATAAACCCCAGAACTCATCACCACCAACAAAAATAGGCCCAAAACAGGTTAAAAAAAATATGCCTAAAGCAACAGCAACAGAAATTCTTTCCCCACTTTTATCCCCACTGAATTTTTTTCCCTGTGTAGTTCTTGTGTCTTCAGGGAGAAACAGTAGTAAGTTTTGCCCCACAAAACTTCAACAGACCTAGGTTTTCAGAGCTGGTACGGTGGCTGTCCTGTTGCCCTTGCTCTGATTTCTTTCCCTTACACAATAAAATTCAAACTGTCAAAAACAAAACAACAACAAAACAAACAAACAAAGAACCCCAGGTATTTATAAACTAACCACTGAAACACCTCAAGGCATAGAAACCCCAAATAACCTAAGGAAACCAGGATTTTAGAACAGTGAAATAGTTTGTACCACCCTGTGTACACAAAAAACACCATCTTCACCTCTTAGCCAAATAAGGTTTATTTTTTTCCTGAGCGGCGACAGTTTCTGAGTAACTTTTTCCCTGAACATTGACACTTTACACTCTTCTCCAGATTAATAGTTTATACATTCACAATTTCTTTTTGCCTCTCTGACTTTAGTCTTCCAGTCCTAGCAAAATATATCTATTGACTACAACAGGCAGACTGTAAACAGTTTATTGTTTAGCTTTCTGTTGCCTTAACCTTTATCAACTTTTTACTTCCTTCATGCCTTTTTTTTTTTGATTCATCCCTAACAACACTCTGTAAACAAATAGCTTTAGTACAGCTTTGTCCTCCCTTTTGTCCTCCCTGTGCCCTCTCCCACCTTCCCCCCTGCAGCTGCCCACAATTCCCACCAAGAGGCTACTCAGACCCTCGCATTTTGCGCATTCATACCCAAGCCTATCGGAACTCAGCCTATGCCTGTCTCCAATCAAAAGTTAATTTTAAACTTAAACAGATGTTTGTCCCCAGTGTTTGCATAGTTGATGTATTTAAAAGATAAATGTTCTGTCTCTGGTCCTTTGCTATTCTGAATTAAACAAGCCAAATTCTCTTCGGATGTGACTGATGTGGACTCGAGGTAACGGCCGCAAGTTGCGCACAGGGAAATTTAGACTAGACATCAGGAAAAACTTTTTCTCTCAGAGCCCGGTCAAGCACTGGAACGGCCTGACCAGGGAGGTGGAGTCACCGACCCTTGCGGTTTTTAAGAGGCGCTTGGACAAGGTGCTACAAGATATGGTTTAGTAGCTTAGTGGGTAGTATTGGTGATAGGATGACGGTTGGACTAGATGATCTTGAAGGTCCTTTCCAACCTTGTGATTCTGTGATTCTGTGATTCTGTGATGTGGAAAAGGTGTTTTTTCTCAGTTGGTGCCCAGGCCAGCTGAGCCCATAGTAGACCTGGATGTGAAGCTAGGCTGATTTCTGAGTGCGTTCCTGCTTAGTGCTGTCCTATGGTATTTAGTGCTGCCCCTCAGGGCCTATCTACACCAGCAAGGATCAGTCCAGATCCGCTTCTGTACTGGGGCAGGTACATGGCTTTCAGTCCTGGATAGCTTTGCTGTGGTCAGAGCACAGGTGGAGAAAATGTTCCTTAAGGCATAAGTTGGAAACTCAGTCTCTTCTCAGATATGGCCTACAGTCTCACAATTTACCATGAAGATTTTCCTGCACCTGATCCAGGTTAAGCTAACCTGTTCAAACACAGATTTTAAACAGATGAGCTCTCCGTTTGTGGTTAAGTTAGTTCTTAAGACTACAGCCTTACACTCAGTAAAGCTGAACTGGTTTCTGATAGGTTAGGAAGTTTTATTTGCTTGGTTGCCTTAGGCTGAGATTACACTCTGTAGCTCTCAGGTTTGGTGTCTTACCCCTCTGGTATAATCCAGGATTTGCTCACAGACTTCATGAGCAGAAACCACCACAATGCTGAATGTGGCATATATCCCAATGTCTTCTGCACCAGGGTTATCTTGCTGAGGGCCTTTTGGGACCCACAGACATGTGAGGAGAGAGCTCAAAGGCTTGTGGGGCCTGACATGAGCACAGCCCAGGAATCACTGCTTTAGAGCACATATGCCTGGGGGAGAAGGAGTAATGTAATGATGCTTGAGAAGGAGTTATCTTCTGCTTTTACTGTCTGCCTTACGGTGCTGTTAACTCCCTTTGTCCTGTGCTCCAGCTCCAGCTGAGAAGGAAGCTCTTAGATGTGTCAGTGTGTACTGTAATGTTACACCTGCTCAGCTACTTTAAGCTTTGGTGTATTTTTACACTTCAGAGGGCAGTCTTTATTTCATTTTATTTTTATTTTAGTTAAAAAGGCTCATTACGATAAGATTTGGATGAATTTAATGGATATGGGGAGTATTAAGTTTCTTTCAGCAGTGTATGGCAAGACAGCAGAAGGGAAGCCTCTTGGCCTCATCCTAGCTGCAGTCCTCTTCTTCCTGTAGCTAACACCTTCCTCAGAAACTCCTGAGCATGCCCTCCTCTGAGGGAGGATTCCCATGTGAATGATAGGTCAAACAGAGGGGAAAACTGAGGAGCTGGAGCCACCAAGGAAATAGCACAGCAAACATGGGTGAGGGACTCCTGAGGAAAACAGGGTCAGAAACACAGCCAAAATAGAAGATGAGGAAAAAAAATCACCCTTTCCAAAAATTTGAGAGAGAGCAGTGTGGCTTAAAAAGACTCAGTGAGTCACTGAGTTGTAAGTTTGAAACCAAGGTTGGATGTGGAAACCAGCTCCGCCGTGATACACAGGCCTGGGAAGATCCTCAAGTTCTCTCCTGTCTTCCATTCCCATTTTGAGTTTTCTCTGATTTAAAACTATGTTCTTCTAGTTTCTGAACTGAAAAAAATAAAAAAAGCTTATAAACCTAAAAAAGTTCTCTTAGTCTTTTTTGAATGATTACTTCCAAGGAAGAGACTTATGCAGATCTACCTCAATGTTATAGCTTATACAGGGTGAGCATCTAAATAGCTCCAAAGTATATCTCCAGTTCTTGATGGCTGGCACTGCAGCATTTGGCTGTGCTAAGCTACTTGAATTATAGTTTACTTGTTTATGCCTTCTTCCCAACTGAGTATTTTGTTTTCACAATTGTATTTCAAAATGTAGTTATCCAAGGTGTATCATGTCTGGATATGCTCAGAGCAAAATAAGAGACTGCAGAGCCATATTTTACATGGTGCTGTGGTCAGGTTAATAAACCTTGCAAGCTTTCCAGATATTATGTTGTTCCTTTGGAGCAGGGCTTGCCACCTCAAGCTCAATGTTGTCTTAAATATTATGTAGCTTCTATATCTTTGAAGATTTGTGTCTAGTCAGCTGAAAACTCGGAGTGACCAGGCTTGTTTTTGTCTGCAGAATACCAAATAACATACCCTAAAATCAGCTCTGAGACAATTTGTATTTGAGCCAAAAATATGAAATGGTAACTATATTTCCAAGCTTTAGGTTTGGTTTTAAGCAAGTTAACAAAAAAGCTTTATTTTAAAATCAGCAACTATGTCTGGTATTGTACACCAGAAACACATTAACATAGCCTTATATGAATGCGCAGTGTGCTTCCAATGATAATACTAACAACATGTCTTGTGTACATAATCTTATTTGCACAAAAGATTAGCAGGGTTCTACTTTTTGTGATCATATACGTGGTGGAAAATTGACCAGATTAATATTCACTTGACAAGCCGAGATCTTAGGTACACTGATAAGTGTTTTAATGTCCAGTGTAAACACTGCTTATGTTTTTAATTGGCAGTGAAGTGGCTCTGAATCTGTAGCAGGGATGGAATATAGGCTGCATTTTTGTAGGATGTTCAAAAAAGGAACAAGAGCAAGGCAAGCAGTACTTATAAAGCATTGCTAGCGTGTTTCCTATACCCAAAGTGAACCACAAACCCCAGGAAAATGTATTTTTAAACTTTCTTAAGTAGCGCAGCTCACCCTGCTTTTTAGAGTAAGAAATTTGGCTCGGCAGCTCTGTGCTAGGACAATGAGGCTGCCTCAGCTAACAGCTGAGACCTAAAGTCACAGAAGTGGCTGCTATGCAGGTACTGACTGGCTGCATTTCTTGTAGTGAGGAAGCTGCCTTCTGTTGCTTGAAAGCACTTTACACAATTTTCATATGTTCAGGCAGAAATCCAATCAGATTTTTTCTTCCCCAGGAGAAATTCCTAGATTGGAGAATTTGAAAGTCTCTGCAATTCAGGCTGTGAAACAGAAAGTGGATGAGAAATGTTCAGGGATTTCATTTAAACATCGTTCATCTGGAAATGCTGATGAGATTCCTTGGAAACAAACAAAACCAAACTGAAGAACCCCCAAGGAACTCATCCCAATCCTAGAATGCAAGATTTAGCTAATAGTGTCAGTCATGAATTTTAAGCAACTTCTTCTAGCTCAAAATAAGTATTTAGATTTTTTTTTTTTTTCAGAATCTGAAAGACTATTTGCAGTCCTGACTGGGTGAGAACAGGAACGTTTTCTTGTAATGAAGAAGAAAATCTGCACTGACCTCCAGAACTAAGCATTAGAGAAAAGACCTCCTGAGTGGCTGGCAGCAACAAACAGAAGCTTCTGCCACTTCAGTTTACTGTATCTGGGACATGGAGATAGGTTGTTATTATCATTATTACTTAATACTGGTATTGCCATACTGCAAAGTGCATGTACCTTGGGGATTCCAGTATTTTAAGAAGACATTCAGCATCCAGACTCCAAAAAGTCTTAGACTACTATTTAACGTATATTTTTAAATAGGAGGAAAACTCAGCAGTCTGATCAATATGAAATCTCTTGCTGTTGGATACGAAAATGGAAAGTCAGAGAAATTATATTTTATACAGTATAGTTCTTTTTCCTGAACAGAAATCCATTTTCATATGGTAAAGACCTTGATAACAGTGAGGAAAATTTTAATACATTAACTTTTCTAGACGTTCTACTGGCAGTACTAATTTCAATGGAGAAGAAGGAAGTTTTCGATTCTTTCTAAATTTGGGAAGAGATCTGAAAGTAACAATGTCAGTAATTCTGTGGTCTAGCTTTTGACCTTTATAATTATATAGTTTACTATTTTTAATTTACATTCAACTTATTTGGATTCCATTTTGAAGACAGAAAACAGATTAGAAATACACAATGTGGTTTTAAAAATGTCTTTGAAGTAAAATATGACTCATGCAGCTACTGCTATGGGTTTTGTTGCTTGAACTGTCTGAGGAGTTTGCTAACTAGATTTATGGAAAATAATTTCGTAAAACTCAATCTTTCTTATAACATCTGTAAAAACAAACCAGAGGAAACATGTAGTAAGAGGGAAAACTAAAGAATCTGATTACATTTTCAAGTTTCTAGGAAAAATGAGATAGAAAATTATGGAAACCATCTTAACTTTTTTTTTTCCCCCCAGTTATTTTGAATGGGGAGATCATCATAGCCCAAGAAAAACTCCTGTTTTTACATCAGAATTTATGGTTAGTTATAAGGAGGAAAAATTGAGGATTTAAGAATTTGGAGGAAAAAAATAAGGATTTTTCTGGAAAATAAACCAAAGCTGCTGGCTGCATTGTACCTGATAGAACAACAGCATGGTGAGGGAGATTTAGTGATTAATAGCAACTTAATACGGTGCTTGTCCATCATATTGGTATTGTTTCCCTGTCTGAATGCTCACGCCCAGAGGTACCTCAGTACCTCTGGAAGGGACAGTGCTGTTCACTGAAAAATAAATGACCCTGGTAACATTCTGTTCTTGCTCTGCTTCATAAAAGTGAAACACATAATTATACATTTTAACTTGAGCATTCAACTTCTTCCTCACTTCCTTCACAAGGAAATGTTTCCCCAGTGTCCTACAAATCAATTTTTTCACGGTATTTTTTTCATTGCTGGCAGAAGGAAATCAAAGGCTCAGTTTAAATTTAAAACTTTGTTGCCTTTACTGCAGGCTTCTCAATACAAAGAACATCTTAGTCTGTACGTATCTTTACCCACAACATATAAAAAATCCATAAATATGTTTTTAATCTGAATTTAGAAACCACGTTCAGAAGTTTTCGTGTTTTACAACAGTTGGTAAACATAAGGGCTAAGCTAAGCTAGAAGAACTTAAGTGGCTTTTGCAAACTACAAAGACAGCTTGCTTCACGTTACACAGAGAGTAAGCAAAACCACTGAAGTGGTGAGGAGAAGAAAATAGGCAGGAAATAGCAGACAAACCCAAACAAGAGAAATAGGGCACTAGAAAGCCAAACAGGTTTCAGGGAGCCCTCTGTCCTGCACGTATCATCTGACCTGATTATTCCTGAGACAGCTGGTGCATACCACCTTGTCCCTGCTGCCTGCAGATGGTGTTTTGAGGTCCCAGTAGGTGAGGAGCAGATCCAGCCAAAGCCAGAGTACCCAGCAGCATCTTGCCACCACTGCAGAGCTGCTACCTTGTGGTTGTCCCCTGACTTTTTCCATCAGAAGCTGCCGAGGGGCTGCAGTCCTCACCTGAGCTTGTATATCACCTTCTTCTCTGGGCTGGAGGATGTATGTGCCACATCTGCCCTTGGTGAAACTGGGCAATGCCAGTCCGTCAGGGAAGGCCCTCTTGGAGCTTTAGATTGTTATGATTAGGAATGCTCCTTGAAATTAAGAACTTAGAAATGAGAATTTCGAAGTGACAAAGACTTTCTGTGTAGAGGTGAAACATACATTTGTTTCTCTGCATGTTCCCCACCATCAGACTTTCACAAAGTGCTTGCCAAGTACCTAACTATGTTGGGGAATGAAATGAGACAATCAAGTGTGCGACCTCAAATGTCTGTCACGCATCAGAAGAGGTGACAGAGGGGAAAAAATTAAGAGCAAGCTGAGGAAAAGTGGTTTGTTCCAGCACCATTTTATAGATGTGGAAAAATCCTTGATAATACAGTCCAGAGGCAAGAAAGAAAAATACCCCAGCTGTCAGGTGCTGTTCTTCATAGGCACAACTAACAACTAGCAGAGTCGTCATGATCAAATACCTAGGCAATCCCAAAAAATGGAGGTGAATAGTTGCATAGATCCATACACGCATTCCATTTAATATGGTTTTTTTTTTTTTTTTTCATTTCCATGAATGCCATATGGACATTTGAGTGCTTCCTGCTAACGGTATATATGTGCTGTCTGTGATCATTACCCTGGAACAGGAAAATTGGAACTTAGGAAGGATTTTGTTAATAAGCCTTTTCTAAATGACACTTTTACAGTCCACCTCTCAAAGGAGTACAGTGCCAACTTTGTTGTGAGGCAGATGGTAGTGAAAAAGGTGGATGTGACTCTGATCATTTAACAGGGAAATTAATTTATGTGATACTAACCAGCCTCCAAATTGGGTTTATTGGCTCATTACAGTTTCTCCAAAATGCCAAAGCTTTATGTTTTAAAGAAGCTGAAGGTTATTTTCAGGATATTTTTAAAAGAGAGAGAGAGAGAAGAAAATTGAATGAAAGACTGAGAATCTGTATTAAAGGTAAGATGGCAACCTCTATGCAACATCAGATGAAGGACTTTGCAGATCAGACAAGGAAGGTTGAGGAAATTCTCCTGTCTGGTGGTAAAATGTATCTTTAACCATCCTTGGCTACTCAAATATGAATGTTTTTAGCTTATTAGCATTGTACTTCTGAAGTGAAGACACCTTTCATTGACCAAAATAAACTAAATACACCATGGCATAGCACTACAGCATATAAATATTTCATAATTTCTTTTTATAAATAATTTTTATCACCTTATAGAAGAGTAATTCTGTGTCCATTTAGTTTATTAAAGACAGGAAATTCAGGATGAAAGCTAGACAGAAAAATGAAGATCATTGTTTACATTTGAGTGTTTTATGACAGATGGGTAATCCTTACACGGCACTGAAAAAGTTCATTCCTCGCTATGGAGAACATTACAGAGAACAAAGAAACTAACTAATGGGTATAATTTATAGCTTTAATTTTAGTAATTTCTCTTTGTGAGTAACAAATCAATGTCTATCGCCATATTTCTCATCCCCCATTGGTGTGTTATCTTTTTTCCCCAAGCGCATTATATATAATCAACACAAGATTGCGTATTTTATCACTACTTGTTGCAGTCAATTGTACACTGTTATCCTAATGATGATTAGAAGCCTTTAGTACCTGCCTGCCTGAGCAAATAATTAATTATATTCCTAGATGTTTTGCTTTAAACTTCATTGCTTCACTTGCTTCAAAGTAGTTATTTGTGCTTGTAAATCATCTAAGCTGAAGAGGACTTTATGTAAAGTATTATGATATGCAATCTAATGAGATTTGTAAAGATTCCTTAAAATTTAGTCCTGAATTATTATTAGGCAGCTGTATTCAACTGTTATCTTTAATAATTATTTGACATTCCTTGAAATATGCACACTGCAACTACAAGATTAATAAAACACTACTCCAAAATTTTAGATCTCTTTCCTTAGTATAATTTATATTAGTGGTATGAAATTTATTTCTAATAGTTTTGTTGTTGTTGTTGTTGTTTTCAAGAACAAATGGTATTTTAGGCTTTCTGTTTTTATCACAATAATTTTTCTAACTTTGTGGACTAGAGCTTTAAAAACGCTAGCAGTTTGGATCCAGGCACACCTGCAAAGAAGCACCAGCTGTGATGTGGGTAATATCCCCAGATTAGGCTAACTTCTTTATCTCCATTGAATGGGCTTTTTGTAGATCCTATCCTGGAACCTGAAGTCTGTGGGATGTACAATTGCCCTAAGCACTTGAAACGGGGGCACTCATGTTTACCCTGTTTTCATTTGGTGAGCTGATATTTATCAGCAGAAAAAGAATCACAGAAAATTCTCAAAAAGGACAAGATGTTGAGAGCCAGAAGCTTTTTAAGCTTTTTTTTTTTNTTTTTTTTTTTTTTTTTTTTTTTTTGTGGATTTCGAAGGTTTGGGGAAGGGCTACTTGTGTTATCACATGACTTCAGGTTCCTTTTAAAATAACAAACAAAAATTTCTGATGTTTTTGGAAAGGGAAATGCTTCACAGACACTCAAATGTGTCTTCTATTACATTTCAGTCCTGCACTAATACTCGTTTTCTCCAGAACAGATTGTCTGTAATTAGCTGAAATAAATACCTGCTATGGAGTTTAGGAAATCCTCCAGAAGGACTTGGTTAGCATTCAGGGCTCCCAAATCCCAAACTGAGACCTAAAACAGTCCTTCCTAATCCTGGAGATATTTATGATAGATAGCTGCAACACTGACTTGGAAGTTTTCAAGGCAACTAGAGCTCTGCTTCTAGTGCCCAGAAACTCTTTTATGTTTGCAGTTCAGTGACTATCTCCCACATAGACTATTGTTAAGACCCAAACATTAAGCTTGACTCTATTTCACCCTGAGTATGACATTTGATTGTGTTTTTGAGAAAAAAGTCTTCCATATGGGATGTCCCCACAAAAACATATTTATGTAGGAATATGGGAGGAAGTGGTAAAAGCGGTGCCAAAGGTTAGAGGTCCAGAGCATGTAGGTGACTGCTGCACACCTCCTTTACAGAGAACCACGCTCTCCCCTGGCACTAGATGCTCAGGACAAAACCTTTTTCCTCCACTCCTGCTGCAGGTGGCAGTTGTAGATCAAAGTGCCGGTCAAGATATATTGGGTTAATAAGAACAAAAATTTCCTTCCTATTGGTTAGGTTTTCATTTTAATTACAGCCTAATTATTCCATAATTTATGCTGAAGACTCTCTACTTGGTAGAATTGCCTGACTTCTTCCAAAAATCAATATGGTCATAAACATTTAAATGGCAATTAGAGACAAAAGAATTACTTATGGAGCCTGGTGCAATGAAATGGAGCAATGCAGTAGAGGGGCTGCTTATCAAACATTTTCCAATGTGTGATTGTGGCGTACATCCCTGTGAAAAGCTGTAGTTGTCCAGTGATCTGAATAATACACTGTTGTTGTTTTGAGCACGGGCTGCATGAGCCCATCTTGCAATATTAGTTAACCCTGGCAAGGAGATAAGTATGAATTATTAGGACTTGAAGAAAACTAATGCCCTCCTGCATGCCCTAAGACACACCACAAGTGGGAAGTGGAAACATGCTAAACATGCTTGGTTTATGACTTCCCACACAGCATTAATACAAAACTTCGTAGAAAACTCAGAAATCTTCTCCCTTACAGTACCCAGTTACCAGATTAGAAGATTGTGAGGCTGGATTAAAAGTTTATCTAAAAAAAAATTTATTAGGGAAAAAAGAAATGTGTCAATAATCTAGGTAGGTGGTCCCCAAATATTTTCCTTTTGCAATCCTATCTTTGATTGCCAGTCCTGTTTTCTATCAAACTAGCGCAAATGGCTGAGAAGTAAGTGCTGCAGCTTTCTCTAAGTTTACATCCTCCAGCCTGAGAAGAGCACATGCTGCTACTGGTAGTGCAGACTTCTGTGGCAGTATCTCTATTTTATTAATTTTTCATCAAAGCAGTAATACTTTCAGGGGGAATAGGGAGGGAGGAGAACATTTGTGTTTTCAAGATAGAAACCTTGTGGGCCAGCTATCTGGACCAAAGCTACCCAAATGTGCTATCAACACAAGATGTATTGCAGGACTAACTAAGAAGCACAAGTTCCCTCTATACCACTTTACCACATTGCAACATCATTGCCCTTTCCCCAGATCCAAATGTTTTCATCCTGCCTTCATCCAAAAACATGCAGGTTGAGGCTTGAAAAAGTCACTTCTTACTCAAAAATAAAAAATAACTGAAAAGCAGAAAACAGGTAATTTTCAGTGCAGGTCCGACTTCTTTCCTCCTTACCTATGAGATAATTAAAGGCTGACTTTGAATGCTAGGATATGAGTCTCCTCAGATGTTGAGGTGAAACTTTGAGGAATCTGGTAACTGGCACCCAAACATGGCAGATAACAGCTTACACTTTAGGGTGGAAAAATGCAAATGAAAGGGCCTATTATATGAAATGCTACAGGCTTTCTGCTCCCCCTACACCTATGGCAGTTGTAAGTGTTCACTTCCTAGAAGAGCTAAGCTGATCTGTGATAGCCTACTCTGAGATCCCATGGGAACATTTTGCACGATAGTGCAATTGATTTAGTACTGACTGTGAACACTTCCTAGAATCCTCCTGGACTAACAAGTCTGCACACCCCTTCCAAATATAATTCCTTTCCTATTCAACTGCTAATCTCCATTTGCAATACTATATTCTCATTTGGTAAAGAATTGTCAACTACTTTAAACTGGCTTTGAAAAATCCTACACGCTATGTTTTGGATGATCGTCATTTTAACAGATTATCTGCTAGTTAAAAGGGCTATGGCCTTTCATAAAACCCAGACCACACTTTTCAGTCATCTACTAGCCACAGCCACCCCATGTTTTAAGTGACTATCTGAGGCATCTCAAAGGTGGACTTTCATAAAATGTCAACCTTTTATCTAAGAAGTCAGATCTGTTTAAAATGGATTACTTCTGGTGCCCCAGAACATTTGCAGTGAGGTTCCTGACACATTCCTACAAAAAGCAGCACAGTGACAAGGTATCCTTACCAGTTCACACGCCATCATTTAGGGACATGGTCCAGCAAGATTTACTGTCTGTGGCTGCAATGGACCCGTGCTGATAACTCACAGAATTATTGTTTCTCCTCGTGCTTTACAGCACTACAGATCTGGGAAGGTGAACATCCAAGGAAGACATGCAGAACTAGGTGAGTTCCTTGTTAGAGCTGTAGGAAGCCCTGCACAGACACCTAGGATCAGCTTTATGTAGAGCTGGCCTGCATCTGCCATCACTGCTCGTATGTTAAAGCAAGTAGGGTGAGGTGGACCAAACTAGCTAATTCCCACTGGATCAAGCCCAGTTCCTAAAGAGCCTTTGGTTTGCCTTAGCACCACAGTCCACTGTGAGACATGTTCTGGGAGGACATATTCAGGGCAGTGTGTGATTGCTGCTTGTGCAGGTGTCGTGCTTCAACAGTGCCTGTCAGTCTCCCCCTGAACATTAAGCACCGGCTGCTATGGGAGCCACGTGCCAAAGTGGCTCTGCAGGACCCCGCTGGTGTCCCAGAGCGCTGGCAGTGAGCCAGAGCTAAAGAGCCCAGCAGGCACTGTGCCACTTTTTTTTTTTCAGAAATTCTTGGGCATCTCTACTATTCCTAGTATTCTGCTATTCTGCTCTAAGAATACTGTTCTAGTAGTCTGCTATCCCTAGTGCTTTTTGCAATATCCATAATCACTCTTCTCCCATCCCCATTATTTATTGTGCCCTAGTCTGAGATCACAGAGCTGGCAATAGTAGCTCTGAAGTTAATTTTGCTTCTTTAATCTCAAGAAAGAATAATAATAATTTTTTTTTCATTGTCAGGAACATATACTATCAAAGGCCTTAAACCTGAATCTTTATTTACCTTAGTATATAAAGTTGACAGTTTGATAACATTACAAAAGACAGGAAAGTCTATTTTGTTAATTTTTTTTTTTTTCATATGTATTCTGGCTTTGTTAAATGGGCTAAAGCCAACTGAATCCTTCACTGTCAATCACCCATTGTCTTGTTTCATTACANTTAGTATAAAAAGGTGACAGTTTGAAAACATTAAAAAAGGCAGGAAAGTTTTTTTTTTTAATTTTTTTTTTTTTTCATATGTATTCTGGCTTTGTTAAATGGGCTAAAGCCAACTGAATCCTTCACTGTCAATCACCCATTGTCTTGTTTCATTACACAACCCATTTCTTAAAGCTCGCCACAGCAGGAATTGTTTTCATTTTTGTTCTGCTAATGGAACCTTATTTGGAAAAACTCAATGGAAGTCATTTAAGGAGCCTTAGCTTCAAATGAAAAATATGAAACAATTTACTTCCCAGTGGGGAAAAATGTGGGTTGGAGAAAGAAATAGACAGTGAAAGAAAGAAATACAGACAGATATAGAATCACAGTTCAGTCCACAGTGCGGGAGCCCAAAACACTGCAGGAGTAATCCATGTAACAAACCAACTGTCTGGGAAACCCACAGGGAGTTTCCAAAACATTTTGCATCTGAAGGAGATAAAAATAATTTCCATAAGAATTATAGTCAGGGGTTTGTAACCAACACAAAGACTGTATACTACGTTTCTAGCCAACTGTTTCTCCACTGTGGCTGAATAAAAGTTGGTAAAGCTTACTCCTATTCCCAGACAATGGACTTCATTCTGCAGATCACACAGCAGAAATGTCCTTGTTTCAAGTCCTGTTGTCACTTCTCTTAGAGGGGTTGCTAGGTATCTCTCTAGATGTCTTTACACACATGCGTATATCCATGTGACATGCTACACTACACAATTTTTTGTTTGTTCTGAGTTCAGCCTGACAAACATTTTGTGGCAGTTCTACTGTTTTAATTAATCTTTTTCTCTCATGAATTTCCCACAAACTATTCTGTTTGTTTATATATATACATACATACATTTTTTTCAAATATGGGTAGCAGCAGAAGCAGAACATTCACTATTTGCAATTGACTTTCTCTACCTCTGTAACTAGTTTTTGTTTTTACATTCATGGATACTCGGCACTGTAGAATCAAAACACCTTATGTCAAAAAATTTTTGCTTTCAGAGATTAATTTTCAGAAAAAGTCAATAAAACCTCACAGCACTAAGGAGTGTAATATGGTTAAATGCACTAATTGCATTATTACCAGTGAAAAGAAAGTACAGCGTACAGTGTAATTATATTGCCAAGAGTTTCATCCATGTTTCATGTGAATTCTGTGGTTTTTTTTTTTTTTTTCTGATGATAGAACCGGAAACAGCATGTAATATAGCCAGAACTTAAAAACTAAACAGCAGGTCAGCCAAAGCTGGTGTTAAAAGAAAAGCAGTGAGCACTGAAATATTTGAATCCTTCTCTTAGGGTAGTGGATGGAAACCATGAGGAATAAAGTTTCTAAAAAACCCAAACCAGATCCTCTGCACTGCTTTCTGATCAACCTATTAAAGGCCAAGTAGGAACTCTGACACACCCAAAAAAAAAGAG
>VXAL01007179.1:101156-133238 GCA_013399475.1 Chauna torquata
AATGAGATTATAGTATTTAATACAGTACAACCTATTAAAAATATATTCAAGGCTCCTGAGCAAACAACCAAACACAGATAAATTAATCTGAAGCCAGAGTAAATCATAATAATAAATACATAGGTCAGTAAGAGATTTTTTTTTTACTTAAATAAAATATATAACAAATTTGTTAAAATATTTAGTAAATTAAATTTTAGTCTTTGTAATGAGTGAACTCATTTTGTATGCATTTAACAAGTATAACAAAAGTTTGCTTTTTGTTTTTGTTTTAGCAAGTACAATAACCTTAATAGCAAATTTTTGTTTGGTGTCCTCCTATTTATATTAGACAGCACGTATGGTAGCTTTTGAAAAATCGATTTAAAAATAAACACAGCTCCTAAGAACATACATTTTCCCCTGTCTAAACTAGTATTGGAGAGTTGAATCAGCTCTCAAACAAAAAGCAAGCCCCACCTAATGCAGAACAGTGACCACAGTGCATGAGAGTTGAATCACTTTTGAATAGTACTTTTGTGCAGGAACAGTAATAATATAATTGTATATGTCAAGCCTGTGAATGCCATCATATTCAATCTAAATATAAATGAGGCTAATAAAAATAAACACTTTCATTATAGCACGGAAAAATTAAACACACGCTAGATCCATGTATACATTTACACTGAGGCACATATGCACATGAGGTGTGTGTGCATACAAAAAAGGCAGTTTAGCTGGTTGTTTATACCTTTTTCTTAAAAAAAATAAATATAAAAAAAACTTCTGAAACAATGCTTAATTACTTACAATCCCTGAAATAGACATTGCCTCGGTTATAGCAACTGCTAATTTCTGACGGATTCAGAAACTCTGTGCCTAGGCTAACCGGAGAGGTGGGCACGCACGAGTGCCTCTGCACAGATGCGTGTCCCCATCCCCTGTGCCTGCACGCCCTGTAGCGCCTGGTACCCTACCGAAAGACTGGTAACCAATCCAGTATCAGACTAATCTTGGTGAATAAGGATGGGAGAAACCAATCACTGTGTTGCTACAGTTCATTCAACGAGAAGGGCAGCCACAACTGCACTGGAGTAACTTTCCTCTCCAGGCTGCTGCCTTCTCTGCTGCCGCAAGTTCAAACCAGTATTGAATGCCATTTCAGGGGAGATGTGTTTGATTCGTTATGTACAAAATCTTCAGCTTGGGATGTATTTGCTTTTTTCAGTTCCAAATCTATAGCAATACTGGTCAGTTGGTTAAAACCTCAACATATCATACTAAAAGAGTACCAGTCCTATCAAATTATCGCTCTTGTTTAGAGATAATTGTCATTTCCCTCCATGAGCTAACTGTGACAAAAACTGCAGTGGTAAAATAAATCTGAAGTTCTCTTGAAACATTTTAAATAATCATTCGCATAGGCTAAATCACACAGCCAAGTCAAGTGCTTTGCTGATTGCTATATTTCATTATTGCTAACGTATTCTTTAACACACTGTTTTCCAGCATTCTGTGCTTTTAAAGAGCCCAAGTTCCCCACTAGTGGGCACCGTTTATCTTCTCATTCCATGCATCTTCACATCTCATGTTACCGCAAACCCATTTCTGATACAAAGCCATTATAAAAAAGCAGGATGTGAGGAAAATAAAACTAGAACCACAGTTCAGTCATTTGTTACTTTCATAGTTTTTTTTCTTCCTGTACAAACCCAGCAAGTTATTTAATTTACAGTATAACTTTCAGTCTATTTAAAATCCCATTGGAAAATAAATTAATAAACACATTTGTAAAAATATGGCAGGCTGCAAAAATGCTGTTAAAAGATAAAAAAAACAACTCTTTGATTAGAAATAAATAAAAAATATAAAAAATAGTCGCACACACTTTTTACATTCACTTTACAAAAACTGAGTGCAAAAGAAGAAAAAAAAAAGAATTGTACTGAAATAAATACAATATACTAACAGAGTGCATTGCTGTTAATACAAATAGTCTGTTGTGTTTTTATTCTTTTTTTTTTTTATGTCAGCTGGGAAAAAAATTAGTGCAATGTTGCAATTGTAAATGCAGCATGGCAACCTACACCCCGTAGCAGTACATGAACTCCTAACAGATCCATCTGGAGTTTACTGCTGTTAAGTAATTTCTGTTGCCCAGCAGCTTTCACATCCTACACATGGATGCCCTTCACTGCCTGTTTGATACTTTCCAGCAGAGCTTTGCATTCGGGGGAATAGTCCCGTTCCAGATTGCTGTACATGTCTGTGAGTGTATTTACATATGCTTCGAAATTCTGCTCACTGATTGGCCCCTAAATGAAGACAAAACAGATTATATTCGTAGGAGATAAAATTAAGGCCCCTAAAAAACAAACACCCAACCCCAAAGCAAGGAAAAGCAGTGATACGGCAACTGGGGAGAGGTTATAAACACGGCGGTCATCCAAACCAATGGAGGGGTTGTCAAAATGAAGGGAGTTCCATGTGTTGGGGCAACCACACACACTCCAAGCAAGAAAAAATATTATCTTCAGTGTAACTTGCTTTTCCATGAAGACCGTTTCTATTGAGGCTCTGGGATTATGGCTGACATCCCCATAACTGTCCTCACCTAATTTCCCAGTGGCTGTTTTGAGATTGGGAAAGGGGACTGTAATTCTGGAGACCTATGTACCTTTGTTTTTGGCCTGTATTTGCAAGACATACAGGATGTGGAGTTTTTGAGAAGCAGAGCTTTGCTGGCTCCAGAAGAATCACAGCACTGAGCTGGATGAAACAGGTTAAAATTTTGATCTAGGAGCTAACAGTAAATACAGATTCTCAGTGTGAAACTTTCACACCTTGTGCAGGGTAGGCACTGAGATAAGGAGGGATGGGGGGAAAGAGTGTCTTGCAGTACAGGGCAGAGACATCAGTGTTGGCTCAGTCTTGGAAGTAACTGAGTTTGTTAGCAAGCAGAATTCATGATCCAGCGTCTCTGCAGAGTAAATTAGGCTAAGCAGAGCTCTGCTAATGCAGCTACAGTGCTCCTGCCGGTCCCTGAGCTTGCTCATCTGCTTTAAGTGCTGGCGAAACAGTCTCAAAGAAGGTGTGAAGCTGCTGGCTGTGGTCTTACCATCTGTGGAAGCTGAATGTCAGCGAGGCTGGAGATGAGGGCTTGGCTTAAGCCAGCTAGCTCCTTCAACAGGCTCTCGTTGTTCTGCTCTATGAGTTTGTTCTCTTCTTCTATTGTTTTCAGATTGCTCTCCATAGATGTGATCTACAAAATAGAGGCACACACAATCACACAAACAGACCCCTGGCAGTGCTGTAACTGCAGTTTGGACCCAAACTGGCAGTCACATCGTTGTGAGAGGGGCCACCATGGATCTGAAACGTGGGCACTTTTTAAGGATGGACATAACCTCTCTGCAGAACAGTCACAGCAAGGCAGAGGTCGTGTTCACTCTGAACTGACAGACTTTGCTACAGGTTCACACAGAAAGCCTGTGTCAGCGAGGCACCGGGTAGCACCCCATGGCCAGAGGAGCCAGGAAATGAGCTCGGAGGAGGAAGGGTCCATACTGAGCTCTGAAGGAGAATGTGGCCTCAGGGACAGTGTAAGGAAGGAGAAAGGAGGCTGGTGTTTGCATTGCCGTCTTGTTCTTACAGCATCCCTGCTGATTGACCACAATGGCAATGACACTGCTGTTACTGTTGTGCTACTTTCCTGTCCCACTCCTGGGTGGAGGGCAGAGCTGTGAGCTGCCTGGGATTAGTGACAAGGCTGGAAACAACAGGAGAAAAATACAGTGGGAAGGAAATTGAGGGGCTGAGTGCACAATTGCAGAGATGATCTCTGACCAACAGAATAGCAACATGGAGTTTTTAGACACATCAGGAAAAAGCACCTGAGGTATCAAAAAGGTATCCCGTCAGTGTGAGAGTGGTGGGCATATACTGAACCCTGAAGGTTTATATGTCGAAAGCAGTGCTGAAAAACCAAAGGCAGCAATGGCAGGGCCTGGTGCTCCACTGCCCCGCTCCCCTGCAACCACTGCAGCGGCCACCCGTGGCCCTGCAAGGCACGGAGCGACAGAGGCATGTTCACGGGTAGTATGCCTACCCTGTCCTCATTAGGACTGCATCTCTCTGCACTGTTTAAATCTCTTTCTTACTGTGGCCACTTTAGTCCCCTTTGTCACATGCTGAGACTGTCCCCAGAGGAGGAACCCTGTTTTGCCTGCCTGCGCCCCACTGGAGCCTCTCCTCTGGAGCGTGCTCCAGGCAGCCTGACTCCTGGCCAGGTGACATTAACAGGAGCAAAGCCATGTAGGGAACACGCTGCTTCAGCTGTAGTTCGGGCTTTGTTGGTCAGACTATCTTCACCAGGGAGTAATTCAGAGGAGAAGAAGTCCGGCGACATAAATTAGGCCATCTCTGTGCAAACAGCACAGTGATCACCAGAGAGAACTGAAAAAAGTGCCCAGAGACACTGCAAAACAAAACAAAAAAACCACCTTACTGTGGCTTAGTTTGGGATGGATATCCCTGCAACCTTTGCCGCATGAAGCCGGATCATTTAGATTCAGCACAGGTGGCATAAACTTCACCCATATTTAGACTATACACGCTGTGGCTATTGTAAAAACAGCATGAATCAGCACTGCATACATTCCAGTGAGGTGCAAATACAGAGGGGTGTGGTTGCACTCAGTTTGTTTTGGATCAGTTCAGACTTACATTCAGTTTACAGATCTGTTCTTATTTAGGAATTATTTTCTTAAACTTTTACTGTTCCTAAAATATCGAGCAAGTTTTTACTCTCGCTTTGACCTGGTTTGCCCAGGTGAATCGCCAGGTGCGTGCAGGAGTCTCTGCGTGGATGAACTTACTGGCTCACACCACAGAACCACAATCAGCACCTGGAGGCAATTTCATCTTGCCAGTTTACAAAAGAATGAAAGTGAACAACTATTCTCCATATCTCCCCTTCAAACTAATCTGCTATACAAGTTAGCAAAAGGCATCCATTCTTTACCAGGTGTTGCCTGGAGGCAAAATTCAAAGTATTTGAATAAGTGACAGTAAGTGAACTCAACCAGGGAGATTTTCTTAGGTACATAAGAACAAAATCAACTTGCAGTAGGAGTCAGAATATGCTTGTAAGAAGTAAGGCCCTCCTTAACCCAGCTTCTTACTGCAGTCATGGGACTCTGTGGTTTGCTCAACAGAGGTTTGGTCAACAAAGGAAAATGAATGTTTTGTTTGGTAAATATGGGTTTTCTGCCGGCCAAGATTAGCTCCAAACTGCCATCAACCTATCACTCAGCAGATCTTCATGACAATACCCAGGAATGTGCTGCTTATTTACAGAAAACAAACAAAAAAACTTGATAAAAAGGCATGTAGGATTTTGGTACTTTGAAATGCTACAGAGTGATGGGAAAACGTGCACACAAGAATAACTGCATTTAAATATAGCATTTACATAGCATTTAATTTATTTATTGTGTTTAAACATAGCATAAGAAAAGGTTAAAACTTTGATGTCATACCTGGGTTTGAAGTTTCATCATGTCAGCTTCAATTTTAAGATTGGATTCATTCAGTTCTTTTATTTCCTCATCCAAGTGTCTGATTTCTTCATCACTCTCAATACCTGTAAATAGTTGAAAATACCAATATCAGATTTAAAGTGTCCACATGTAAATGGATGTATGAGTAACAAGCTGTGCTACCTGTTACTGAAAAGGAGGAAGATAACAGGCTTTTGATCAAATGATTGATCCTTAAATTGCCTCTGACTTTGCTTTTACTGTCAAAATGGTTTCCTAGCTGTAAAATATCTATGTGAACTGAAACATGTAAGGGACAATTAATGATTTCTGAGTTTTTGTGTTTCACAATTCTTTTTTTCCAGCACAACATGCAAGCACAAACCAGAGGGTAGAGAAAGGAAAAATTTCTGGAAATACTAGGGAAGAGGAAAGTATATTGTAAAACATGAGGGAACATTTACCATTTTGTTTTAGTTTTAAATGAAACATAACAGCAAGCCTTCCATTGCAGGGAGAACCCCAAGGTAACACCACCAATAGTATAATTGCTGACTTCAGGAAGCTCATGTGTACCTGCTTCTGATCTTGCAAGAAGTTCTGTGGGGACAAATCTCTATACGGATTGATTTCCAGAAGCACAGTCTTAGGTATGTGTGATAAATCATGAAATTTAAATGGTGACAAAAGGGAAACTGTCAGAAAGCTAAAAAGCATTACAGAAAAAAAGAAGGGAGGACTTTTATATTCCCACAAGTTAGGCTGAGAAGAAAAATATCTTCAGGTCTTTAGTGAAAGCCCAGTCCTGAACAGTAGTGAGCAGCTACAGGTGTGGCAGTATATGTGCCTCCTTCTGCTTACTGTCACACTGAGACCAACACTGCCTTGAGACAGTACCACAGTTGTTGTTTTTGCTTTAAAACCTACAGCTCTGAACTGGGTCTGCTGCGGAATCAACCTGGGAAATCTGTCAGTAGCAGTCCCTGCCGCAGAGATAACGTGGACAGAGATGGGGCACATGGAAGCAAACTCTTGCCCAACATAACACAGTTGTTTTGCTCAATAGTCGGAGGCATAATGGAAAAGTTCCTTTAATCCTGGCTCAACGCCCAGCTTTCTAAAGCATGCTATATAAGAAAGCAGACTCCTACATATTTACCCCTATACCTGTTTGGTAGCTGTTCCTTTACTTTTACTACATGGGTTAGCAAAATTGTCAAAGCACTGCACAGAAACTAAACCATGTAGTGTTCAAGTTAGGAAAAGGAGTCAATTTTAGCATTCAATTTTTCTCTCTTCTACTTTAGTCATTAGTTAGCTAATGTCAGCTAGTTCTTCTGATCTGTAATTAATAACTTATTACTAATTATAATATTAAAAGCATCTCCAAATCAAAAAAAAAAAAAAANATGAAATGAGAACATACACCAAATATTGAGTTATTGTGATGTAAATGAGAAGAATTTTATTTCTCATGCGAAGATTTTTGTTACTCAAGTTTAGTTATTGCTAGAGACGACTGAAAAGAGTTAGAATTAATGCCAGAATGGCCTAAAGGGGCATAAGTATAAATGGGAGTCAGGGCCCTTCTATCTAAATAAATGTCATCATCTTTTATGTATCTCCTTACCACCACTTGCTTTAAGCTTGATAGTCATTAATTCTTCCGAAATTTTGCCCTTTTTTATGGCTTGTGCATTCAGAGGACAACCAGACAGGCTGAAACGGATAGGAAAAAAACATTAGCACCCACTCGAAAATGGCAACAATCCTTTCAGGCAATATTATCATGCACTTGGACAGACCTCTGTACCTAAGGTCACGTCACTATCTCCATTATAGCATAGCTTCAGGGAATGACATAACTCATGAAGAGCCATTTAACTGTGTATTCCAGCTTGAAAATAGGCACAGAAATCTCAACCTATAAGTAAACAACACTTAAGCATATTTCAGAATAATCAAAATAGCATTGGGAGTTATTATCAAGTTACGTGAAGATGCATTTACAGAATTCTTGAAGTTCCACCACTTATAAACAAATAAAACCTCTCAACTCTCTATTGTCTTTATTGAGGTGTTGTGCTTCAGAGGAGAGGGGCAGTATGGTCCTTTAAGAGTTTACCATTCTTAAAAACAATTGGTTAATGGGATGATTTCCACGGTGCAAAACTATTGCATCATTTTGTTGATACATAATAATGATCAATACAATAATAACTCTGGGTATACCCTATAGACTGTAATAGCTTTTTTGAATTGTTCTATTATATAGTCAGTTTGCTTTTTAACCACTGTTCACATTAAATTACATTTTGCTATTTCAATGCTTACAATTTCATCAGCTGGTAATTATCTGAGGCAATTTTTATAGCCCACTAAAGGGCTAAGATGAATTGTGCTGTCTTAATACTATCTTTAGAAATAATAAAGAAGAAATACCCGTATGCTGAAGAACTGGCACAAGGATTTGCATTCAGATGTAGCCAAGTAAGGAGTGAAGGAAAAAAATTGTCCTAGCAGGATTTTTTATTTTTATTTTATTTTATTTGTGGAAAACAAAAACTCCTAATAGACATGGTGTTTCTACACAGAAAATAAGTAAGTAAGTAAATAAATAAATAAGTAAAAACTTTGGACGGTTTAAGATACCTTCCTGCCTGCTTAGCTAAAAGCCATACACGGAAACATGCTAGCACTCCAGCTCTAGAATACTGCTTGGTATCTCCACCCAGAAAGGATAACTAACTGGAAGAATGTCTCAAAGCCATGGGTGACTTGTTGGGTGTTGTGTGCTAGGAAAGGATATAATATTGTAAAACTATATTAACCTTATGATCTTGAGTGTGATCCAGCCTTAAGTAGAACAGAAATCATCTGTAAGTGGGAGTTGCAACCAGCTATTGGCTTGAAGCTATAATATTGCTTAGCGTAAGTTAATTAGCCCCAATGTATAGCAGTGTCATAATGTAAACACTTTACCATAGAATGTAGCTCATAAAGTTAGGATAACACTGGACAAACCCACTGTTTTGGTGGTTTCCTCTCTATTACAGAGAGGCCCCCATAACTATGCATATGAGCAGTTCACAACTCTTTAATGAATTTCTTTCTCAGCATTCCCAGGATGGGCTGATTCCACTACATCCACCCTAAAGACGAGGCATGAGCATTAGAAGCTAAGGTTCACATGCAGACTGCCTAAAATTTCACCTAAGGACTTGTGGTACACCTTTCCTCCTGGGTAGCTGTATGAGAGGACTGGGAGCCTCCTGGTAGCAAACACTACGTAAGGAGAGGGGAGGTGGGCGCAGAGCAGTTTGCCTCTGTTGCTGATGGATTCACCCAAGGCACCTTGTAGCAGACAGGCCTGATAACAGGTCTCCCAGACTGCAGGACATTGTCCCAGCAGTGGAGCTAATAGCTCTGTGTAACAGTGTATTGCTCTGGAGTTTGCAGCCAAATAAATAAAAAAAAACAAGTCCAGTGCTGAACTGGGAGTGGGCTGGGGCAGAACCACACTGGGACTTCCAGACTTGAGACTGAGATGGGAAAAAGATGAGAAACAGGAGTGGTTCACCAAAACAAATCCAAGGGCTGAAAGGAAAGGGAAGGGTAAGAGCAATGGAGCTTGCTGGAGGGCCTTTAAACACCAGATTTCACAGGCTGTGAATTTTTAACGTGCAGTTCTGTTGAATCATACTGAACTTCCTCTGACTGAATTTGTTCAAGTCATCTTGGACATTCTTGTATTGGAGAAGTTGATTCAGAATGTTAGAAAGAAAGCAAAGGAGCTGCAGAATAGAGATTTAAATCCCATTATACATGGAAGACCAAAATTTACCAGGTAATAATTCTGATTCTATAGCCAGATTCTTTGAGTAACATTGATTGAGCATGATCAAATGATATTAATGTTTTCACAATGATATATAAAATCCTGGTGTTTATTGTTACTGGTTATATGTGTGATTCCTACTTCGTAAGGATAGTTTTGTTTGTAAAATTGTTGTAACTGCAAACTTGTGTAACTCGTATGAGTTCTGCTTTTATTTTTTGTGTGGTTCTAGCTATTTCAATACAGAGTTTGTGAAAACAGCTTTTCCACTAGTAGAAAGATGAAATGAATGCGGCCATTGTTCTTACTAAATCTTTTCTGTTGACTTTTCAATGATACTTGCATTTTCTATAAAAGTTATATAGATACAACTCCGTATTTGCCTAGGGAAAAACTCTATTAAAATTTAAATCATATGGAAATGGTGATAATCTGAAGAAAAGACCTTGGAAAGTCACACTACAATCGGAACATAAAGTAAGAGCTTAAAGTTGATCCCAGCTCTTTCATACTTATTCTGACCCATATTACATCAGCTGCAATGTAAATTATCTCGTTACTTAAATGACTTCAGCACAATTTATTCAGACTGTAACTTCACTTGTTGCCAATTCAACAGTGGAATGTTAAGGAAAATAAAAAGAGAAAACACAAAGTTATACCTTCTGTGGGTGACAAAAACATTATTAACATGACCCAGCCCGTTGCAGCCTGGCAAAGGACAGTGTGGCAGCTCTTGTTTGTTCAGTTTCCAGGATAGTGAAGACCCATTGACGGGACTCTCCTTCTGTCTCTTGGCAGCCAAAGGACAACCAGAAGCAGTGCGATGAGAAGTGTATTTACCTGATATGTGACCTTGGCCATCACAGCCTATCACTGGACATCTACAGAGACACAGCAAAAGAATCCCCATTTTCACTAGAGACAGCACGTGAAGACACTCTCAAGAAAGTCCGAGAAAATAAATTCAGCTGCCTATGCCACTTTGCATTAATGTATTAAGACTCGATCCCCAGAGACACACTATACCTGAGCATCCAATTTGCGACAAGCTGAGTTATGGAGATTCAGCTGATTTTAAGATTAGGCAATTGAAAAATAGAGTTGTGCAGCCTAAGAAACTAAACCATTCATTAAGATAGTATTTTACCAGAAAAGAAAATTTAAATTCTATCACAGGCAATAACTCACAATCTACAAGTGTATGAAAAGTCAACATTGTCTCTATCTATGTTTTCGGCATGAAGCAGAGGGTAGTTCCTGTATCTGGAAAACTTTTACTGTCTCATGCAAATACCTGCAAAGAAAGCTTTAGGATTTTTTTTTTTTTTTTTTTTTCCCTGTTCTGGCAGTGTTATGCAGTCTCTCATATATCATTAGCAAGCACTAAGAACAACATGGAGTGCAACTAAATCTTTGCATCTGTTATCACTTACTGATTTTAATGCAATCTGCGTTCAAGTGAGGAATGCAGTGAATCTCTACTGAGTTTTTACTTTTCACTTTAAATGAAATTTTAACTGTTTAAAGCAATAGGAACAATGCAAGCAAATACAGCAATCCTTCCTCACTGTTCAAGCTCCAAGGTGATGGACTCCATCAGCTTCACTAGAAACAGAAACACTTGGTTTGGCTCCAGCCCTAGGGCATATTCTCAAGTGGCTCAGATTAACTAGGGCATTTCCTGTGGTGCATCAGATCCTGAGCTCTTACTGTTTTTTTCCCCGCTTCACAGCTGGTACACCTGTGCTTTCATACTCACTTAAGTTCAGGGTCTTCTTTTTCTTCCTTGGTAGGAGTCACTTTGATACCGCCTTTCCTGGCACGGGGACAACCAGATAAGCTGAAAGAAGTAAACAGAACAAAAGCCACTTCTTTCCACTGCTGCTTGCTGAGAACCCCAAGCACTGCAGCCCCAAATCACGGGACAGTTCCTACCTTCTGTGTGATGCATAGTTCCCAGTCACATGGCCGGAGCCGTCACAGCCAGGTGTCGGGCACCTATAGAATAACACAGGGAGCTTACAAAATACGACTTCAAAGATAACAGTAAATAACATGTAACTGGTGCATTTTGTCTAGAGTAGAAGAAAGAACAACACAGCTTTTGTTGGATAATTAAAACTAGTTCCTGTTGATTTTTTTTTTTTTTTAATGAGCAAATTGCTTTCTTTTTTTTCTTTTATAACTGAATTTTGGTAAGGAACATGAAATATATTGTATACTATATATAGATTTAAATATTTCATAGCACTTTTTTCACTAAACATTTTTTCTTGTACAGGGTCAACATTATAAAAAAAAACAGATTGATACAGATCTATTTGTAAATTTACTGTTATGTGTTTGTTTGTTATCCTTCTAATATTTACAGGTACAGATATGAATAAGCACTTTTCCAGTGTTTACAGTAGGGAAAATGGTGGCAGAGAAGCTGTTTTACTTTTGGACATTGATAGAGTTAGTGTGATAGCCAGAATATGAATTTAGTAGTTTCTATATTCTAGCACTGGAATCTTATAACGGGACTATATCTATCTAACACCAGATTCAATTGGGTATTCAGCTTGGCAATTGGATTATGCTTATGTCTCATAGTTAAGGGTCTTTTTGTGTGTGTGCACAACAAACAGAAGCCTTTCCAAGTATGAATGTTAAATACTAAAAAGTCCATACAATATAAAGAAACAAACCTGTCTGTTAGTATATCATTGCTGGTGATCTGGTAGGGTACGCTCTGCACCTGCTAGTAGTGCATGAAAAGCGTGCTCCAAAAGCCTACTGGAGTCAGTAGGTCTTTCTATTGACTTCTGTGGGTTTTGGAGCAGCACCTTACTGATGTCAGATTCCGCCTGAGAAGTAATCTTTCAGATTTTTTTTTTCATTTGAGGATATTGAATTTTTGTTCGTGTGTGTTTCTTGAAAAGAAAAGTGCCTCAACACACAAGGCAGTCTAAGCAATTTTTATATTTACCTTTAGAAGTTGTGCCAGCCATTTCTACATTTCTGTGTTGTCCAGCACTAAGTTCTTATGTTAACCATCCCTAAGGGCCTTTTGAATGCTATGATTTTTACAGAGTATCAGAATTACAGAAGAATAGTGCCAAACAATTTTGTATGGAACCATTGAGGAAGCCTGCATTGTTCAATACTCTTGTAAGTGTCTCGGTTGTTACCGAATCTTTCCTGAGGTGAGGGGATGGGTGATTCAATCAGGTGTTGGTAGGCTTATTTACAAATGTAATTGTAATATCACATCTGAGTGTGCAGGTGTATCTCTTAACAGAATATTCAAAACTGTTTTTCTGCAAATGATAAATTTGTCAAAAATATTATTTCTTTCGGACATGACCAAATTTATTCATTGATTCAAGTAGAATTCAGCAAATAATTTCAACTGAATAAAGGAGAGAGTCTTTTTTTTTAACATCAATGTCAAAACATTTTGTGATGACATTTTCTGAACAAAATACTTTGGAAGAATGATATGCTTCACACTGACAGTGAAGGTAGAGGTGTGGGTTGCAGAGTGCCAGATATGCTTGACTGTATAGAGATAAATGTTGTCCTGTCTGAGCATGGGACAAGGACTGGGCACAACTTTATGTGGAGTGGGCAGCAAGGGCAGATGTCTGGAGAGCATGAATGCTCACAAATAAAACCAGAATACCTGCCAAATACTATTGGTATTAGTTTTGGCTACTTGTTTTATCAGAGGATCACAGATGGAAGAGCTGTCCGCATAGACGGGACACAGATTTTAATTCAGGAAGATCTCGTTATGGAGCACATTCAGATCATGTGTCTGAGAGTTCTGGACTTAAAAAAGACAGTGAGTTAATTTTGAATCTCCCCATCTGCATTTGCCAGTAGTAGCAGCAGATAGATTTCACAACCAGATTACTGTTCAAAATATTCTTCAGGTCATTAAAGATTTGAGAGAGAGATATTATCAACATTGATGAAATTAAAAGATGATGTTTCAGGCGGACTACAGATAAATTTGTAAGAACCTTCACTAGTAAGACTCCTGATCTTGACCACTGGGTTGGGCTTTCTAAATATTGGTTATATCTTTGTATGGATTGTGAAATTCCACAATACAAGATACACCAAAAATGTATTGCCTTCCAGTCAGTAATACTGTGGATCTTCATCAGCTTTTAACCTGCTGATGAGTTTGGACTGGTGCCCCAGCTTAGGGAGTCACCCTCTGCTATGGATTCCTGTGCAGAGCCAAGAAAATCAGATTTATGTTTGAGGGTCAGAGACAGCTAAAAGATGTCAGCTCTTGAGTAGGTATAGGTTACAGATTCTCTTACACTTTATCAAGTTTGTTTTCTAAGAACAAATCTCACAGTAATTTCACATAGAAATTGTTGTAACCATTCACTGAGTAGCTGCCGTCTTATGCCCTTCTCCAAGAGGATTGCTCTATCTTTATGTAGATGAACTACAGCTTCACATAAAATTGATACACTGAGCTGCAGATCTAGGAGCATTTCTGATACTTTTACTCACTGTAAAGCTCATAGAGATGGTTGGATAGGAACTTTAGATAAGGCAAAGCCTCAGACTTCAGCTAAGAAAAGTATTGAGTGGAACATGCCACACTGTTTATGGAATATGGATAACTATCAACTTGTTGTATGAAACCTATCTAGAAGCACTGGTAGAATCTCTTCTAAAAATTGATATTTAACCTCTAAAGCAACTAATCTGAGGATAGGACTGACTACCTATTCCCTAAAGTTTCTGAACTGTAGTTAGATATTTTTCTAAAGTACACATTTATAATTCTTTCAGGCTTTATAAGCCTTACTCTTTTTGGTGAAATGAGAGAAAGTGAATTAAGACAATCAGTCACAACTTCCCTTATAGATTTAAAATCTGTGAGTCACTATCAACATTAGTATATTTTAATTTGGCCAGCTTACATTGCACTGTGCAGCAAGAATCCTCAGATATAAAATTTCTTGAATCTAACTCAAAGTTTCACTTTCTGAGCAGATCTTCCTTATTTCCAAACTGTAGATCACATGGAAGCCTTGTATCTTTGCTGGCTTAGAGATTCACAATTAAAGCCAAAATCATATCTTCATTCTGGCAAATTAAACGTGATTAACATTTGGAAGAAATACACAGCTTTTTCATATTCACGCCTAACTACATGAGGGTTCTTTGATGGCCTGATTCTATGAGCATTTATGGCCTTTGCTCACATCCCTGTGAAGTAAAACTAACTATTGATATCACTGTACTATACAAGTGCAAGCTTGACTGCAGTTTTTGGCATTAGATTTCATTTAGCCTATCCTTATCAAAAGCAGAGTTTTGTTTAAAATTTCACCTGAATAATGTTTTCAGGAAGCTAAAATAAGGTGCTACATTTGTGGAAAATAATTTTATTTAGCCCTTTTCCCTTTAGCAAATTGTCTGTGAACAGATTTTGATTTTTGCTCTTTTTCTAGCTAATTGAAATTAAATGCTAAGTGCTTTATGCAACATATTTCTGTCTGTGAAATGTTCATGAACTTTGACTTTGTCTTTCACAACTCACTTATTATACATGGCGTACAATGTGCAGTTTGTCATTTAAGTCATATGCTGTTGCTCCTCTTTCCTTATGGCATGACCAAAACTCTAGAAGCTTTAGTGGAAAAATAACCATATTGGTATGCAAATTTCCTTATTCACACATGAATATGGGGGGAGGGGCTGCATGAGGAGCAACTATTCAAAATATTTGTGTGAGTGTCTATGTATGGCAGAAAGCCAACAAAAGCAGGGACAAATATATATGACTCAGCAAATGATTTCAAATTTGTCAGCGTTTTCACAAGTCAGCTCCCTGCTTCTTGTGCTGCTCTTTTCAAAACATACTAAAACTAGATTTTATACCTTTGCGACTCAGTGATCCAAAAGCTGAAGTATTGTGTCAGTGCGTCAGTTTGCCTACTGGCTTTGGGAACTGCTTTAACAATTCACCTGTATAAATGGCCTTACTTTACCACTTTGCTGCATCTCCAGCAGGTTCACCTCCATAGATACCATGAGTTCAACATCTTTTTATAATTCATGTTGTTGGACTAGAGGATGAGACCACTGATATTTGATCTGGGGAAGCTACCTTGTGACTAAACACTGGGTCAAGCCTACATATAGTCAGTCCTACTATAAATACCATTATAACAGCATAATAACAGCGTGGTCACAGCTTTTCTTCTTCTATCTGGACTAGGGATGAACCTAAAGGACAGAAAGGACAGTCACAGGATTCTTCCCTTTTTACATGCATTCATGGGTTTTCCAAGCCATCTATTATGGGATCCAATTTACAAGTTGCAGAGGGAAAGCTATGAAAGAACTCTAATTATCCTTTCCTCTTCCCCACGTCCTTATTGACAAAGCCAATTCAATAACTAGATGACTGGTTGCCAGTGCCTCTCTTGACTACAGATTTTTGAAATATTCATATGTCCCTATACATCTGTCTATATAGCAGAGCCTGCACAGTCCTTTTGTAAGTGACATTTCATGGTGAGAATTATGCCAGTACAAAATCATATGACTTGATGTCTGCTTCAGTGACATTAAACTCATAGTATATGGCACTGAATGATAAAAAATGATATGCAGGAGTTCTGGTCTGGTTTTTAGATTTATTCTAACTTCGCTGATCAGACTGGGTTATTTGCCAGATCAGTAGTACGTGTTAGATATTTCCTCTTTCTTTCTGAGTCAGAAATATTGTGAGAGAATCTTAGTGTTTACATTTTTTTATTTCTCCCCTCATGTCCTGGCTAATTCATGAAAATGAAGGGGTACAACAAAGAAGAAAGGCAAATGGAGAGGTGTAAACTCTGTTTCAATGAGTGAATTTCACTGAAATATTTCATCTTTCATTGCTCAGAGCAATTCAAATGAACAACTGCATTATCGTAGGGAACATGTTGATGAAAGATGAATAAGAATAACATTTTTACTATTATCCATACTTACTTAAGCTCCTGTGAGTTAGCAGCCATAAGGGATTTTAACGTCTTGTCAGCTAACGGGCACCCAGAAACACTAAAGAAACAACGTGGAACATTTCACTAAAACAGAATATTTTTTTTCTTAAAACAACAACCTCCAGAAAATCTATGACTTACAAAGGGAAAAAACAGACTGTCAAATATTTGCTGTTGATGAAGGAAGCACAGCCCATACCAGCCTGTAGCTCTTAAATTACTGGAAAAATATACGACCCAGAGGTTTCTAAGTTTCTATAAAGCTTTGCATGGTGAGTCAGCGTTATACAGAGACCTTCCTCTGTGATGCCTACATAAAGGGGAGATAGAGCATCTGGTCCATGTGGCTGGGAAAAGGTGGAAACTGCTTCCATCCTGCTCCCAAAAGGAAAGGCAAAAAATTATTGTTTCAACCGCTAGGTTGACAGTAGGCTGTTCTGGGGGAAATAATTGGCAGCTACAGAATGTGTTAGCTGATCTATGAATTTCAAAGTCACCTTCAGAGATATCTGTAAAATCCTCATTTAAAATCCCATGCACCAGCATCTTTATAGCGATTGCTTTTACACTTACAGAAATGAAAACTTTACTAAATGACTTATCTACAGGTCTCTGCTAAGACATGCATCTTGAGTAATAAGCATATACTGCCTGAGTTCACCAGTCTGTTGAGTCCAGACCTTCAAAAAATATAACAAAAACAGGAAAAAACAGACACATTTCTGTATGGTTATTTTCTGCAAATTACTTTTGAATACTTGTCCATGGTTAGTATAAAAATGTTAGAAGACAACAGATAAAAGTAGATTTATTTCCTGCTTTGGGTTTCCTGTTGTTTCTTACCTGCGGTGTGAGGCATAGTTTCCTGTTACATGACCGCTACCATCACATCCTGGAGTTGGACAGCTATGCAAAGATGCAATGAGACATTAGAGTATGTATAACACATCCCATAGCTTACCCTGCAATGAGTTACATGATGATACTTAGGGCAATCATATCCACCTTTACGCATCTCAACACTATCATGACACTACAAAAAGCTAACAAAACTTACATGACAGTTCTAGTTTTCAATTACTACTTGAAACATAGATGGAAAATTTTCCTATGTCCACCATGCAAATGAGTCAAAACCTTATTTTTTGATCTCTGTAATGTGAAACCATCATGGTCTGCATAGATTTTTCAGTTACCACTTGGGTTCTTGAAAGAACAATTTTACTATTGCTACTAATTTTTGACAGCAATTCATAAATCCTAGGGCTGAAGTTTTGATCTGACCTTGTGTATAACACAGGTCAGAGAACAACAATATCCCAAATCATTCCCTTGGCTTCTGACTAAAATAAGGCACCTTCTTTAGAAACACATCCAATCTTTATTTGTTGACGTAAGTGAGAAATAATTGTTATGATTGCTTGCGGAACAGAAAGCACATCAGCTGAAGTTCAGAATGAGCACATTCTCCTGGGATTTTTCTCAGCTGAACTGAGAAGTGACACAAAGTGGTGTACATGTAGCACTATGGATTTGTTCCTTTAGGCCAAGAGATGGAGGCATGCTTGACCTGCAGAAAATGTTTTAGCTGCTGTTTTTCCTCAACTCATCTTTGATCATAGTACTGAGCTCATTTGTCAAATTAAGATATAGTCCTCTGCAAGATGGCAAACATAGCAAGAAATGCAGTTAGTGGATGGAGGGGGAGGAGTAGGTGAATTAAGTATTTCTTTCTACAGTATTTTAAAACCTTTAACATGAGTCCTGCAGAGTCACCTTTTAAAGGACTGTGTCTTCTTTCACTGGGTCATGGATGAGAAGGGCAAGCAAAAGCTATACAGAAGCTTTTAGGTAGTGTTCCATGAATAAGGCATACCTGAGATCCTCACCTGGCTATTTTGTCTGAACTGGCAGAATGCTATAAACTTTTTCAAATCTGTAAAAAACCTTAGGAAGGTATCAGCCTTATTTTCACAGCCCACTTCAACCTGAGCAGTGCAGTTTTGGTTAAGAGAATTAACAAGGAAAAATAGAAAGCACATGCTAGGAGTTGGCATTCATACAGTAGTTCACTGCAATTGAGCTAAGAGTGTCAGAAAATTTTTCTCTGCAAGTTCTGATGTCATTTTAAAAACCTCCTCATGATGGAGCCACCTGTATTGGATTGTTCTGTATAAGTTCTGAGCACAGTGGGATCACAAAAATGCAGTCTGATCCTTATATTGCCTATAGAATCTGCTGATATATTAAAACTATTTGTTATTTAATTTTCATGAATGCTACCTTTTAGGTACCTCTTTCTACTCGTCATATGAAGACAATATACTAAAACCACTGTAAGGTTATCATTGCTTTTGTAAATACTATGGGGAATTTTTATGTAGGAGATTAGAAAAGTGTTTTACAGACATCTCAAAACAGGTCAAAATTACAAAGGAATAAATATTACAAAAGAAAAGCCATTAGAGTCTTCAGCAAATAAACTCTCAGTGATTTTTGTATGCAGCTGTTTTAGAGGAGGCAAAACAAACATGACCTCTAGCAATTTAGGTCATGAACTGCAAGTGCAGATACAATGTGGTGAGTAGACAACATGCAGACTGCAAGGCATGAGGTGAAAGAATCACTCTTCACAGAAGCTTGCCCCAGGGAAATGTAATTTCTAAAGACAGAGGCAGATCTAACTGATTCAGTGCCACTGAGTCTGGGGAGCAGGACACAAGGTGACGGGATGCAACTTATTTATTTATGGGTGAGCCTGCAGTGATATGTTATAGACTATCATCACTAAGCAATACCGAGTGCACTTGTCTAGGCAGACCTACTCTGTTCTGGGAACAAAAAGAAAAGTAGTATAAATGATTACTAAGTCCCAAGCTGCAAAAAAACCAAACCAAACCAAAACAAAAACACTCCATTGTTATCGAAATGAAATGGTGTTGATGTGAATCCATTAGGCTTTTGTGAAGAGCCTAATTGAGATTTTAAAAAGTGGCTAGAGTTATGAGCTGGTTCGGACAATTTTACTGAAACTATTCTGAACTGAAATAAGTTGTTGTGTGTGAAAACTTTTAACAGAATTATCCTGATTTCTTTGCAGTTTTTGATAGTAAAGTTTTGGAACTTAAGACTAAGTGAGTCTCTGTACTTGGGAAAAGAGAGCATTAGCCTATTCTCCCAGAGTGTGAATTTGTGCGTCCACTGGATTTTCATCAGGACAGAATGACCAACTCTGCTTTGAAGGAAGCAGATGAAGGACTTAAGTAGAGATTTCCTACAGGTTGGAAAACCCTGGGGCAGCTCCTCATTATCTTGCATTTTATCTTATGAACTTCACATTTCTTATCTGAGAAATCCCCAGCACTTCTACACAAACCCTCTGTGGTGGAACTATAACAAAGACTTTCCAAATAAAGTTTATTTAATTACATAAATATTAGCACAGCCTATCTGTAGCATGCTAGAAAACCTCATGTTTTGTAAAAGGAGCTGTTGCCCATTAGTTACCTATCTATATGAGAATAAGGACTGATACAGAGTATAACATTAGTCATGAATTTGTCCAGACCCTCAGACCTACCCTGCCTTGTCTTAGCTCCAAAACTCATATCTACCCGGTTGCATAGCTACAACAGGGAACTACCTGCAGTGATCAGTCATGGAAGTCTCCCTGCTCAGCTCCCTCAAACGCACTCCACACCAGCACTCAGAGCAATGGTGTAGTCAGTCTTTAGAAGGGCAGAAGAAAACATGGCATTTTTTGTGACTCACGTGATGAGTTCCTTTTTGAGATCTCTTGAATGGAGCTTGGGTTTAGGACTTGGTATGGAGACATCTCCTGGATACTTTTTTTCTTCCATGTTTTCCGGAGAACTCACTGGATCTTTCTGAAATATTAGATGAGAAAGTGACAAAAGGTTTCTCCTGTCAAGGACTTCCACATATTCAACAAATAACTTGAACATTTGTAAAACATTTTTAAAAGTGCCGCAAAAAGTGATGAGGAGAGATTAAGAAAGTTTAATAAATCAATAATTTCAAGCGCTTATAGGTAGACTTTTTAAAATATTGAACTGTATATTTGTGAAAATATTTCTGAAGGTAAATGCTGTTTTAAGCTGTACACTGGAAAAATCAGATTTAGGTTTATATAACAGTGATGAAGACCAAAGAAAAATACACAGAAAAATTAAGTTGGTTGTTAAACATTTAGAGACAAACAAGATTGCGGCAAGCATATCCTTGCTTTTTTTCTGTGCAAGTACCTCACTGAGTTTTGTACACAGTTGAAGTGAGTACCATTTTACCATATTGTGAATTACAAAATTATAATCATAAATAAAAAAGTTATTGTACATAAAAATATGCAAATGCAAAACTTTCTAGATCTGTGGAATGCAATAACTTATGCAGAGAAGATTCTTGTTAAAATAAAAAATCATAAGAAAAAAAAACACTGAAATTTTCTTAACAGCAGGCTGGTAAGGGTAGTTATTGATTTCTACTATTCATAGATTAAAATTGTCACTCCTAGAAGGATGTTTGATGGATGGTATGGACCATGAGTATTAAGTCCCTTGGGAAGGCACTTTGGAAACCTGAAGCCCTGAAGAATTTTATATTTCATTTTCTGAAAAAAAAAAAACACCTTCTTTGGTCATTTCAAAAGCTTGGTTTATACTGTTTTGAGGATTAATGCCTTCAATTACTACTATTTTTATGAAGGCTAAATATTTCCTTTCTGGAGGTATGCTCTGTGGATATTGTATCATTCAAGAAACCTCCAAAGCCCTTAGCATCTATTATCAAATCTCTATAAATCCCTGCTGGGAATTCATATTGGTTTTGTGATTTCACTCTGATACTCAGGCAGGTAGCGCCCAGAGATTACCACATGTAGGAGCAGAAACTGCTGCCTATGAGTAAGAGGAGAAGCTCCCAGTTTCTGTTAAATTCTCAGGGTTGGTACTGTAGATGCTCTGGGCTTGTGCAGCTGATGAATGTGCCAGGACAGAGGGGCAGGGATGTCTGCAGAGCTGTTAAGCACAGAGTGGAAGGCTGAGGAGAATCTGGACTGAAAATGGAGATTCTGCCTAACGGGACTTGTTAGCTCTGCGGGGGTGTTTCTTCTGATAAAGCTTCCATATGGTCCTCAATTCTGGCAGCTCATCTTTGCCTGCCTGTTTGGAGACTGGATCCTCAATATGACTTCCTTCTGCTTTCTGATACTGGCTACCTACTGCCTACTGTAACTCACACTATACATACATATAGAAACCGTGCCATATTATTGATACATCAATTACTACTGATTTTTGGAGCCATATTTGTGGGGTTAGTTTGTTTGGGAATAATCTCATCTGCTACAAATATAGAGAGCAAAAATGCCTATCTTCTTTTCTAAATACTCTTTCATAGTAATTATCAAGTAAATCTTAAAAATATAAAAGCAAACTGATATATTTCAGGCTCTTAGAATTTTATTTCTACAGGAAAATTTCACATAAGGAGTAATAGAGAAAATTAAAAAAAAAAAAAATACAGAAATACGAAATAGTTGAAAGTCCTCCAAACATGGAAACCAAAATTCTAAAGACTGAAAGTGGAAAAAGGAATGCCAGCTTTGTTCAGGATTCAAGAAACCTTAAAGACTCTTTTCCAACATCAAGTTAAACCCTGGTTCTAGTGACATATGGGAGTGTTTTTGCCAGTGCAATCTGCAGAAAGAGGGTTCTAGTTACTGAGTTTGTCTTCCCACATGAGCTGACCTGCCTTTCTTGCATACATATAAATGAAAGCTTGTACGGGGGTTATCACCATTGTAAGTCCCCATAAAATCAAAAGCTCCAGAAAGAACAACAAAATGGTGACCTTCTGTTGCCAGCTGCAAGAGGCCAGATGTCAAAATAACTTCAAAAACCCCAGGTAAGGTGGTTTCCATTTAATGTAGTGGAGGTTGAAGAAGGCTGTCTACCAGTTGTGTGCATTTTCTATCAACTAACTCCAATAGGCTATACCTGTATTACTGAACCAAGGACCAATTATGTGCTTCTAAAGATTTAGTGCATGCCTCGGATGAATCTTAACAATGTACTAAGACCAGGCACATACCACCCTCCTCCACCTCTTGTCAAGGGTCAAACTGAGATAAGCCTGGCATAGACAGTGGTGAAAGACCACTTGCACTCCACTGGGCTCCTGAGCTGCATGGTGCATCTCAAGATGCACCTGCAGCCAACAAGAGTACCCAAAGCTGTTCATGCTGCAGGATTTCCTAATGTTTCCAGCTATAGCTTGTATTCTTTATCTCAAATGGAAGATATCTCTTCATCATTTGATGGACCAGAAACTGATGCTTGTGAGCTGTTCATCGTGTCACTGTTTGATACTTGCTGCACAGAGAGGACTGACTATGAATTATACATATCAGGACTTGACAAAATACGACAATATTGCAATTGATATGCACAGCTTCATTTAATGATGTTCCACTGAAACATTTAATAAAAATAAGATGGCAAGATTAAGGTTCACATAAGTATTTCCACTGCCACCAGCATAACTTATACCAAAGCATTTTGAATCTCTATATTTTTGTTTTCTATCTTTGAAAGATTTTCTTTTTTTTTCAAAGCTTAATTGTGGATTTCCTGAATTAACTTTTTGAGATTCAGATTTGTATTTTTTAAACCAACAGCTATACACACACATACATGCACAAACACCTACATTCATAGTAACTGCTCCTTTGAAAAAGAAAAAATCTCCTAAGGACCAAAGTGGTAATACAGTTTGTTTCATAGCTAATATCCCTTAGTATATCCCTCAGGAATGAGGGAAGCATATAGACGTTTTAACAGGTGATTTCTTCAGCATTGTCTTTGCAGCTTGTGAAAGACTGTTATTATTCAAGCAGCATGAAATCTTCAGATGTGTAGATGCTGCAAAAAGAAGACCACACAATGGGAATGCAAGCAGAAGAATATTGAAACTCTGCCTTTCTTGGCCCTTGAGTCAGTACATGTGGCCCAAAAGGGACTGTGTCTATCTGAAATGAGCAGGTCAGACCTAAAACCAAATATTTCTTGGCCTCCACACTTAGGACTGAGTATAGCACATTGTGCCTTGGGCTGTGTGCTTCTCCAGGGATTTAGCTTCAGATGAAGAGATAAGCCCTTGGGAAAACATCTTTAGTACTTCCCACTTTTTGGTCTTTTATGTGATGATCATGACAGTTAATCAAGGCCAAACGTATGTATATTTTTTTTCCTTTCCCATTTGAACAGATTTATAATTAAATGCTATTAAAATTCTGAAAATTTCCAGACTAAAAGGAAAATCAGAACCAGCCCAATCAGTCCAAACATTACTATTTTCTGCAGAGCATGTGTGTATTCACGCATGCACACTACAGAAAGCAAGCAAGCAATGAAACTCCATTAATGTACAGATGGAAGTTTATATTGATTTCAGCAAAGACCAGAACATAATGGTAACATGAATAACAGATAATAGCATCTGGCACTTTTAACATTTTTAAGCCCTGAAATCTTTGGAGAACTGACAGTTGAACTAACTGACAGCTCTAGTTATTTCTCAGCGTTTTCCTTTTGGAGAGATTTTGAGCTTTTTCCAAATTCAGATTTTTTTTTAAGGGGGCATCTGGACAGGCTATTTCGCTGAGAGAGAGAGAGACAATATTTTCTGGAAATTACCACCAAAATTAAGCAACTGTTGTGCATATGAACCAGATAACAATGAATTAGAAATAGATATAATCAGTCATTTTCTTTGCATGAGGATAACTGCCAGTCTTTGATTTGCAAAACAGAGCCTCTGGCCCTGAGATGACTGGACATATCGATGTTCCCTGGGATGGGAAAAGCTCACAGAAGAGGTCTGGGGCCAGACCCTCAATTAGAGACAAACCATACAGTGTCAAAGCAAGGAGTGTAAGGGGCAAGAGTGCCTGAATGGGGATCTTTATGTCCTTCCAGGTAGTGTGCTGATACCTCCAGTTCTCTGTTCTAGTGCAAAACGAAGCAGGCAGCCACCCCTCTTGGCTTTCCAAAAGTCCAGCAGGGAGTGGAGGGATGCAGAGGTGCTCCTGCCGCAGCTCTTTCTCTGAGCTGTGCTGGTGGCAAGGAGGAAAAGCGGCATGACAGACCCCCTGACATGTCCGCGATACCAATCAATCCTCAGCATGCAAGGTGTTTTTCTCAAAGCAGGGTTTGCTTGCTCGTTATGCCTCAGTCTACTGCCTCATGTAAAATGCACTCCAAAACCCTGATACAGGGATCGTGCTCCCAGAGCCTCATGGCTGAGGCAGAGAGCATCATCAGCCCCACAGAGGTGACAGCAACATGTTCTTCAAGACAACCCTGCCTCCAAGAAATGATCCACCTTGGTGCCAATTGTCTCATTTTGGCAGGTCTCTACCCAGTGATGACAGATTTTTGTTCTTCATGCAACTGCTTTATCTTTTATTTCTAGGTGTTTTTGGAATTGGAAGCCTGGATACTCTAACCTCAACCCTAAACAGCTTCAACCCTGTCTTATAGTGCTAGTTTTGATATTTGAAGAAAAGATAATTTCATAATAATTAAATTGTTCAAATGCTACTATTTGATATATAAAACCAAATGGGGAGGAAATGTATTTGAAGCTGAATAAAAATTCCAAATTGGGACATCTTTTATTCTACTTCAGAAAGCTATTGCTTGCTAAGGCTTGTTTATGTTAATTACCAAGATTTTATCTAATTTGACTTAAAAGGTGCTGATGGTCCCTTCCTGATTTAAGAAAAATTCAAGTAATCATGTTCTGACACCCAGGCTCAAGAAAAACAAAAAGAAAAACCAAAAAGACAAAAAGCCAAAACTTGCGAGCAGACTAGAAGAAAAGAACAGAAAGACAACAGGAGACTATGCTGCCATGTTGCCAAGATGGGATAAATAGACATGACAGAGCAAAATACAAGCAAAACCAAAATGAAGACCATTATCAAGTTGGAAGTAGCAGTCTAGAAGAAAGGTGCAAAGTTACCAAATTTACTGAAATTTTGGTTGCTCATCTTTGCTCCTTCCACTGCATTTTCAAGTTTGATCTTTCAGTTTTCCTTGGATAGGTTGAAAAGGGAAGACACCTGTATGTACTCATAGCTTTTTCCATGGTGTTTCCTTATGGGATAAAAATCATCACAATTGGTGGAAATTATGTACATATTCTTTTGTGCTACTTGTAGCCAAAACCTTCAGGAACTGCTAATAATTTTTATTTCTGAATTTATGCTTTCAGTCTGACTTCTCAACCATTAGACTAGTGTGAGAGCTAAGACTTACTGGCAGTGATTTACTGAAGTACAATAAATGTAAAATAAAAAGTTTCCCGCTGAAAGAATACTGTAGGCAAAGGTCTAAGCATGACTTTAAATACTTGGATATTGAGTTATCTAGAGTTATAAAGAGTTGTTGTGGAAAAAAACATGTTCCAACATGAAAAAACTACCTTGGCATTTCTTGTTTTGAGTGCTAGGTCATTCATGTATATGTACTACAGGACTGAGCCATTAGGAACAAAATTTAAGAAGCAGTTTTTAATTGTGCATGCCTTTGATTTTCTTATATTAAATACTTACAGGCATTCACAATCCCTTTCAAAATTCATGGTTGTTGTTTTCCATCTTTGAAAGTAGGCTCTGAGAGCAAGATTTTTCTAAATGAGTAGTGATTTTCTTTTTGCCATATCCAAGAGAGCATTAATGCCAACTCAATGTTCACAAACTTCTATTGTGGAAATAAATTCCCTTTAAACTGCACTAAATTGGTCACCCCGAGGGCCATCATCTGACCACTCATCCATGGGAAAATAATCACTCAGAAACAAACAAACAAACAAAATACCTCTTTTTCTTCTTTCCTGCCATGTGTCTTGCTGTAGTTGATAGGTGTATCCCAGCCTTCCTGCTCACAAAGAGCCTGGTAGAAGGCTGCATTTACCAGGATACTGCTTGTTTTGAAAGGAGAAGAGGAAGGAGTGGGAAGTGCTGTACTGGAAGAAGTGAGAGGCATAACTTTGTCTTGGCTTCGGTTCTTTTTCATGCTCAAATCCAGAGTGCCATTTTCATCCACTTCTATCTCAGCTCCCTGACACGCAACAGGAAACAGAGACATGTTCAGATACAGACATGGTGAGGCTGCAACATAACCATGTGGTGCTTTTAAAGGATAAATATAAATGCATGCTTTTATTTAAATTTATCTAAAACCAGCTTTTCGATTTATATCAGTTAATGTCCAACTCTTAGGCAGACTTAAGAGTAGCTTCAGTAATGATGTCCCTGCATCTCAGCTTAAACATGGTAAGCAGAATTTAAATAAGATGTATCTAAACCATAACCTATACACCCTAAATCTAGTTTTATTTAAAAAAGTTTAGCTTTAAATCTTCTTGATCTTTTCACTCTTACAGAGAACTATGACCCCAATTCACTGTTAAAAGCATTAATGCATTGTTTAGGTCATCAGCAGCATTACTATTGCATATGTTCCCTTCCCCCCACACCCTGGAAATATTACAACATCTGCATATGCCTAAAAGAAACACAGTATGAGATTTTTTTTCACTAGAGTTTCATGCATCACTGAAAATATCACATTGTCTTAATCATAATTTGACTTGGAAATCACCTTTTAAAAATTAGCCACAAAACAAGGGCCAGACTAGGCCGCTAAGGCACAAGTCTGCACTGAGAGCACTAGACTGGGAGCCACAGGAGAATCTTTCAGGGGGATGTCCTTGAAGGAGACCTCCAGGATGAGTTAGTTTTTGCTTTTGCTTTTGCTACTCTGGGAAGTGCAGCAAACAGCATCCTCTGATTGCAGGGGAGTGTGTAGTTTGAAGAGAGATCCAACTTCTCTTTCCAGGCTGGGAGAACCTCTCAAACCAGTTCCTGTTCACAAGAAGGGGCAAGTGCTGCTTAGCTGTATGAGGAGGACCAGGGAAGGAAAGCTCACTGTTCTGCCTTCCACAGAAAAATAGTAAAACCTCCTCTTGGAATGACAAAAAGCTCCTGAAAGTGCAACTATCTGAAGGAAGCAACAAAAAATTTCACCTCATGCTCTCTAGTATGTTGTGAGGACTCACCCTGAGCTTTTTCTGCCTTGAGGGACCAGTCTCTCTTTTCTGCTTCTGGACACAGGCCCAAGTAGGCTTTTGTATGTCCATATAGTCCTTTAAGAAGACGAAAAATCTTCTTGTTATCACTGAGCTGATGAGATACTGTTCCCTTGTCCTCTTCCCATGGACAGATAACTAGTGAACTGCTGGTGATTTTACCACTGTGAATTTCTTTGTGACCATTGCAGTTCTAGTCTAGAGGTAATTGTCCAAGATGATCTTTGTCTAGCTGGGATTTTTTTTGATCCTTTGCTCTTGCTATTTTGCATATTGACGTATTGTACAGATAGGGGTGAGTAAGACAAGTCCTTGCTATTGACAACAGTTATTAAAGTCAAGTAAGGGAAGAGGTGAAAGAGGTGGCTTCTGAAAGAACACTTGGTAGTCTAGTTGTACGTGTTAACCTGAATAAGCTGGAAAATATACAGACAATATAGAGATAAATGACAAGGTTGTAGGAAGTAATACACACATTGAATGCAATATTTAATGCTGCTGTGTCTTCCTGCTATTGTCATCAGTACTATTTGCATCACTGCAAAGCTCAGAAGCCACTTGGAAATTTGGGGCTAGATGTGTTAGCTGCTGTGTAACTTGGGAGTTCGTCATAGAAGCCCATATTGAGCTTTCCTATCTTGAATAATATAAAAGTAAGCCTGTACCATAAGTGAATCACCTAGATACTTTGTTGTAAATGGAAAAGAGATAGATATGCCCAGAGGGCAAATTTTTCCCTTTTCTTAGACCTCTTTCTTAGGAAGGTGTGAGACAGCAACAGAACAAATCCCTTTCTCTTTCTTCCCATTAACAATTGCTGGAGCTTAAATGATTAGTTTATCATTTAATGGTTAAAGATACGGCAGCCAAACTTAAGGATATTAAAAATAGTTATGATGAAACAGAGCATTCTTCCTCTGTGCTGAAAGTGTGACATGGCCAACCCGGTTAGACTGAAGGCACAAGCTTCTTTCATGAAGCCTTGTCTCCTACCATTGTTAGTGGTGACGCATTTAAAGGTGAAATGCATCTGATGAAATATTTTTAATTAGAAGGAAAATTTTGGTAGGAGATGAAAATTTAGGGCCCAGTGAGCTCTCCTTACTGAGAGATCCTGATTCCATTTGGTGTCCATGGGCCTATGACAGATGCCCACCTAGACTGAAGCACTACCGAGCCATCTGTTTGTCCCCAGTTCGGAAACTCAGACACCTCTTATATTTGCTTCTCCTGCTTGACAAAGTTCACATTTTCAATCATACAGCTTAAAGAGAGAGATGTTTTATTATATTTATGGGAAGTAAATACACTTCTAATATGTTCATACTAAGACGCTTTGTTTATATCTTTCTGCCCCTTTTTAGTAAATAGTTTAATCTCCTGTGATAGTTTTAAGCCCTGAATTTGACAGTGAAGCTTATCCTGGATAATAACTTAGTAACCACAACATCTTATGCCATCTGTATAATATCAAATACATTTTTATACCAGCATTAATAAACCTTAGTTACAAAAATCCAAGATATTAACTGTATCGGTGCCAAGTGCACACTCCAGGATCTGACAATATAGCTCTGCCACGATTGCCCCAGTGTTTTTTGGCTTCATAGTTGATATGTAACTATAGCAATGAAACAGAGCTACAGTAATCAAGTTTAATGACCAATGTAAAGTAAAATGCTAAATATTGTAGTTGCTGACATTTTTCATAATAAAAAAACTTGGGTTAAGTCTGCACAACCAACATTCACATAAAATTCCAGACCTCTGTGACAGATGGCTTAGAAAAGGAAGCCATGTGACTGGGCTGCAATAGTTTTATAGTGCAAAACCCATAAATAGTGCAGATTCTCTGTCACTGACAAAATATCAGCTACTCAGAAGGCAACAATGACAACAAAAAGGACCAAAAGCAGTAAAGGTCCCCTCCTTGATGAAACTGTACACAGAAAAATATCAGGAAACATATAATTTCTGAGAAAGAGCTACCGTTAACTGTAACAAGGAGCTTTGAGTGATAAGCAGAACATTTTACTAATGTGGATATTTAGAGCTTCCTCAGCACTTTCCCGAAATTCACATAGAAGTTGGGTTGTCCAACATGTACCTAATTCTGATCAGGAAAGGCTGGGTTGTGTGTTTGTGAAGTAGAGTACAGATGGGGTTTAAGTGAGCTCACAGATGCACACAACAATTAAATATAGTCATGGAAAAATATCCCCTTTTGCCCATCACAGGATGGATCACACGTTTACAGCATGGCTCTTTATTCAGAACAGTATAAAATAGCTATCACTTTGCTGCATTCGTAGCAAACTCCAAATGGCAGAGCAAAAAGAGAGGATGGTCAGATCTACTGCTCCAGTTTTCATTCCTACTCTCATCCCACCCTCCTCTCAATATGTCTCCTTTGCTTGTTTTACCACGTTTATTTTTACATTAATTTTAAAATGGAACTAAAAAGGCAAAAAATGGCAAATGGCAAAACATGCTAGAGCAGTGCTATGACATGCTGACAGAAAATGGCACTCACTGTGCTTAGCTCAGACTTGCAAAGGCTATGTTCTCAGTGAAAGCAATATCTTATTGCTGTAGACTCTACTGCATGCAAGAAATGACCTATATGTATCCATTTATCATGACATATTTAAAATATAGCTACAGAAACATTGTATATTGTTCTGATTCTTCCTTAAAAAAATGTAAGCAAAATAAAGATCGAAATGTATCTTATTATTTCCTAACTTACATTAGTTCAGGGCTGTGTGAATCTTTGGAGCCTGATTTTGATCTCATTTACATTTACATTTACTTTTACGTTGACACTGGTGTAAACCAGGAAAAAATCCATTGAAGCAATGAAGAAATATCAACGAGGGTGAGAAGAGACATACAGTAATTAAATTTAGTTACTCCTTATCTACTCCTACATCTGTGACAGTGTAATCACCCCCACAGGTTTTACAAGCAGCTGGAAAAAGTAGTTCAGAATGAAAGAAAAAAAAAAAAAAGAGAGAGAAAAATGACTGAAGCATATCTTCTTTATTCCAGGATCTATTCAGCGAAAAGATAAGGTACAAGTAGTACTCTATGAAGAATATCCATCTAAAATGAAAACTAATACAAATTTTATACAGTAAAAAAGGTCTCTATCTTCTTCAAGTGCTTTGTATATTAAAGTCAAGCTTTTTCAGTCTCCTTTATTTTATGACATAAATATTACAAAATATTTTCTACTGCATTATTTAGTCTTGTCCTTAGAACTCAACTACATAAGCTAAGATAATAAAGGATGTTGTTTTTTGTGATAAATTACTTCTGCATTTTTTATACGCTTTGTGTCCCTCTGATAGCTCACAACATTTAATACTATGCAATGTGTCTCAAGTAATGATTACAAGTTAAGCTTTATCTCATAGATGGATCAGAAAGAGTGAATTATTGTGTCTGCATGAATCTTATTTCAAACCTGTGACCTTAGGGAGATAGTATCATTACATATAAGGGGTTTTATGTATTCTTCAGTTGGCATCAGCCATAACACTTAATGCTAAGTAAGTCCAAATAAACAACATTATCAATGATTTTGCATTCCCACTAGCAGTTCAGTCTTCTTCAGAAGGCTCAAAAGGGCTCTTTAGTTCTGATATTGGGAATAACTGTGGAACTAGTATCTTGCCGTGTGTATGAATACTACTCTTCATGTGACTCCATCTAAAATAGTACATTTTTTTCTATTCACTACCAATAAGAATAAATGCACTTGTTCCTCATTTCTTCAGATTTAAATTTAAACAATTGAGTTCTTCTGCAGTAAACTAAAGTACTAATCAGAGTCAAAATAAGAAAACTTGTAACTGCCCAGCAATGTTTGAGACACAAATGAAGTCACAGTTTCAGCCCAGACCAATTCACAAATTAAAAAAAATTAAAAAAAGGCAGCCAAGATCTTACTCAAGGAGCAATATGCACAGCAGTATAACAGGGTGGAACCCAGTGATATGCTTGACTGATTTTTCACCTTATATTTAGATTTTAAGGTATTTGGAATGAAGGAATGCCTGATAAACATGCTATAGGTACTACCACATTGTTGAAATAATTGATATAATTATCACCATCATCAATATCCAGGAATGGAGAGATGACATAATTTTGCTCAAAAACAGGATTTGAACTTTGAACATTTTTAGAAAGTGTCATTTTTTGTTTTCTTTCAAGGCATGGTGTGCATATGCCATTTTGTCTAAACAGGTGGGAAAAACACCAAAACATGCAACAAAATGCTTGGCAAGCAGTAGCTATGAGATGTGAATGTGGTGAGGGCTGTAAATAGCGAAGATCTCTGGATGTTACAGTGATGTAGACTGTTGCACTGTGATAGAAACTGTAGGCTAAGTGTTCCAGCGGAGTTCTTCTATTGACTTCAATAGGAGATGAATGAAGCTATATAAGCTGTGAATCAAAAGCAGACCAGGGTATTGGTTTGGCATAGAGACCACATGAGAATTGGCTGATCAGTATAATATTCAGG
>VXAL01007179.1:134092-156265 GCA_013399475.1 Chauna torquata
CTTTCTACTCTTTTTTCTCTTTCTTTTTTTTTTTTTTTTTGGCTTATACTCTCCCTTTTGAACTGATGAGTAGAGAATGCGAGAACATTTCCTAATATAATTGAAAATCCATTGAATTAATGAAATTTTAAACTGTGCAGTAAAAACTAGTCACTTTAACATTTTAGTGAAATGAGGTATTATCTATATTTACAGAAAAATGGTGAACATTCAGGATAAAATGTCCAGCTCTTACTAAAAAATCGACAATGCTTTGGAGGTCAAGAAATAAAATTTGAGTGACAGAAAGAAAAAAAAAGACTTCAAGAAAACGCTTGTGCTAAAAATGTTTTGATGTTTTCCCCACCTGTTTAAGCAAGGCAAAGTGTGCAAAACAGGCCTTCAGAGAAAACACGAAAATGACAATTGCTTGAAGGTTTAGTTCAAGTTCTGCTTTTAAAACTTTGAAAAGCAATATTTTTACAAATCTGACCACGTCAGATGTACTTGCATAAGGTTTCCTACCATATCCTCTGTGGTCCCATTGACCCTTGCTCTATCACGCTGGCTCCCATTTGTTGTGGCTTGGATTAGTGGGAGGCTACCTGGTACTCACGTAAGAGCAAAGACCTTTACAAGTAAGGAGCTTTGATCTGCTAAAGTAAGGATGATGCTAATCAGGTTTCCTTTGGCAAGGAATGAAGGAATGTGTCAGGGGCAGGGTAGAGAGGTCTGGTGCTATGGAGCTCTAAACACAACCTCCCCACACAAGTATTTTCAGACCTGGTGAATGTGTGTGTCATCAAGAAGAGGAAAAGGAAATCATTAAATCTGTAGTTATCTGCTGATGGTGCATTACTTGAGTCCAAACACTGAAAAAATCCTCAGGAGATGTTTTTGATGGTCTAAAACTTTATAAGATATTCCAGCAGTTAAACATTTACCTTTGTGACCAGTACAAGTCACAAAACAATTCAGAAACATTGATAAATAGATGTTTGTATCTTTTAAAAATAGCCTTAAGTTTGCTTTGAATTTTAAAATAAGAAAACATCTACATTGAAGATAGTTTTCTAGAGATGTATTTCCACAATTTCTTGTTTGAGTCCTGAAAGTAATAAATAGCCAAAACCAAATAAAAACGGGTTTTGTGTGGTTTTGGCCACCAAATCTGTTTGAGGCTTACTTGCCTGTGTTCTAGCCAGAAGCTAATTCTGATTCTTCTGTCAGATGTTTTGTAGCAGTATGCCCTCCAGAAAGTCTGGCAAAAGTGGAGGCAGGCAGACAGCAAGGTATGCAGGTGATTTTCTTTTAGGCTGGATTCTTGGCTGTGAAAAAGGAGTAAGCTATGTGCCCCAAGTGTCCCTCCATATCGTTACTATTATGTTTACTTCCATTCAAACCTTCCCCATGATTTGGCAACTGTGAAGCAGGTATGGAGGAGAAAATCTTTGGGTTATGCCTGGTCCCTTTACTGCTCTTCTCTGGCAAGAAAGGTCTATTGTTGAGGTCAGCCAAAGGCTGCAGCAGCAATTTAATCCAGCCATTGGCATCAGTTTCCATTTCCCTGCTAGAAGTCTCTATTGAAGACCAGTGGAAGGAGCTCTGCAGCAGCTGTCAGAGAGAGATCTGTAACCTGCAAAAGGTTCCATGAGCAATATTTGGGGTAGATAATGTCTGAGTTATGAGGGATGCATGTGGACACACTCTAAAACATCTACTCTGTGGCACTTCACAACACTGGTTTCAAGATCCAAGACTCCACATATTGAAATAAAGACCAGCAAAATAGGAGACACTGCTCTGCAAAGGAACATGGCATGTAACACCTGACAAGGTATCACATTTATGGTAAAATACGTGGTTCCCCTCAAAGGATAATAGCTAACCTCTTAGCAATAGTGAACAGGGGCACAACAAAATTTGTAGGCCAACAGCTGTAGAAGCCACCTCTGGCCAGCCTGAGACCAGTACTGTAACAATCATCATAGAGTGACAATGACATGCAGCGACATAGCCCATCTATCTTTTGGAGCACATATCATGACTCAGACTCCCATAGCAGAAACACACCTCATATTTTGTGTCTTGATAAATACACCTCTTTTCACTCCCCAATGATTTCTTCTAAAGTTCTCGTAATGGCAAGAGCTTTCAAAAGTTTTGTTGCAGTGGAGCATGTGTGAATTTAATGCAAATAATAAACAGCAGTGCTTCCACAACCACAGTCATCAGAAGAAAATCTTGTCTATTTTCATCAGCATTATAATACTATGTAATGGCACAGAAAATAAGGCTCATAGCTCACACAGTACCATTTGTAAATCATAAAGATCTGCGAGGAAACGCAGAGCAGAAACCAAAACATGAAAGCCGCACAAACATCTACAATATTAGGCAGCTTTCCATTATGACAGACTTGCCCAAATTATCTATCTCCAAACGCTGTGGGTCTGATTCTCCTCTCTCACCAGCAGAAAGGAGCATTTTACCAAAAGTCGGTTGTTATTTCTCTCCCTTCACCTTGTCAAACTGTCATAAGCTCAGAATGCAACAAACTCAATAGGTGTAGCTCTGCTGCATTGCAAGCAAAATATCACCTTGATTAATCACGTGGGTTTTTGTTGTTGTTGGTTTTTCTTTCTTTCTTTCTTCTTCTTTTTTTTTTTTTTAATCAGCCTCCAAAATGATTGCTTATGGCACATTTCAGAAAGGAAAATTCCCTCTTTAAACAGATCTAACTCATTATCTACCACAGATTGTTGCTGGATTTCGAATATCCTTCTTTTTTCCTCCCACTAAACTCCCCCCTTGTATTTAGGGCTCAATTATGAAAAGAGTAACAACATAATTCCTGCTATTTATTTATTTTTATCAGAACTGGTCACTACATTACTGATTTTTTCTCTGTCTCTCTTCAAAAGAGCATGCAAACAGAAGCCTCCTTTTTGGGGATTTAATGCAGTCACTAACATGAAAGACAGTTTATTCGCACAGTTCAGTAGCTAGCACACCCTCCAGGTTCTTGGACTACCCTACCTTGGCAGACAGACTCTGTGGTTTGTTGGAGAGGATCTCTGCTGCTTCCCTGCAGCGGGTGGAAAGGTTCAGGATAGCAGCAGCTGCTGCTATGTGGGTGTCTTCACTACATTGACCGTAGCTATAAGAGTTGGCATGGCAAGGGCTCTGTGTGTGGGCGCTAGCACTAGGCAGTCGATTAGAAAATTTCACTGGATTTGAAAAATGCTTTGCTGTGAAGAGAGATTTGATTAGCAATTGCATATATGCATTTTTTTCCCATTAAATAGTCTTGTTTCTCAGACTAAAACTTTATACATTAAAATATTCAAATAATACATTTAAAACAATCAGTTTCCTAATGGCTGTAATGGTTTCCTGTAAAAGTGGCTTCGGAAACATGTTAACTTAATTTTTACCAGAAAAATAACTTTGCTATATACACATCTTTCAACAAAATATCCAAGACTTTTATTCAGAATTTTCTCATTCCTTACTCGGGCATAAATGCAATGATGTCTAAGGAAAGATTGAACAAGGATTAATGCATTATCAGTCTTGGCCTGATGACACTGGTTGGCAAATGCAATTGTAAATATATCCTTACAAAGAAGGCTTTCTCTTGGAGCTCTACTGCGTTAAAAAAAAACAAGTGACTTGTCCAGTCTTACCTAAAACAACATTGCTTACCCTACTTGAATGAATAACTCTGTTATTTAAAAGGCTTTGTTTATATGAGTAAGGAGAACAAGATAAAGATCTTGAATGAACTCCAACAGTCATAGAAGAACATTACCTGTTAGGAATATTCAGTCCTGTTTTTGTGGAAACTTCTACTAATTTAAGTTTACCTTTTAATTAATTAAACAAACAAACAACAAACAAACAAAAAACCACCAACCTGAAACAATCAACAACGAACATTCAGAATAAAAGTGGTCTTAGCTGACCTTTTTATGTTGGCTACCATTCAGCATAATACACAGATTAACTAAACACAAAGAGGTCAGTTAAGAATGAAGAACTAACAGGTGAACAGAAAAGCACTTTCACAGACAAAAGTGGTATTTGTGGCTCTTTGTTTTCTCCCCCATCAGCAGCACTTACTCCAAAACAGGTAGAAAGAACTCTGCTCTCTGTTCTGGATTTTGGAGTTTGAGATGTCATTAACTGTTTCTGGGAAAACACAGCACCATGATCTCAGCTCTTAGTAAGCAATGATCATTTATTTTGTCTGTAGCTCTCACAATGTCCTACAAAGATAAAGCAAGCAAAATCCAATTTCTCAGCCTACACTCAGATACACCAAGAACATTTCTGCATATAGCTATCTGCTTGCAACATAAAGATCCGAGCCCCAAGGCTCTGGATCCCTTTGGATGCAGAGCTTTGGCTGAATGCATTTTAATGATAAGACCTGCACAAGACATTCGAGAAATCTTTCCCCAAACTTGGGATGCTGCACAAGAAATGCTTGTTTGTGTGCACTGACTGTAGCTGAATGCCGTGTTTGGTTTTTCTAAACACAGGCGGCATCTCAGTAGAGCAATACATAAGAGCTTCATGATTCAGCTCTCTCTTTCTCCAGTGCAAATGAAAAAGGATCTATCCTGCTGTGAAACTGTAGGACAAGTAAGAGGGTCTTCATTTTTAGCAGTTACTACAGCTCATTTCAAATTATATTTAAAGAACAAAAAGGTGTTTTTTCAATTAACTGCCCTAAAAGACCCAAAAAAAAAAAAAAAAAAAAAAAAAAGGCAAGCTATAAAGGATGCATGTTTTGTCAACATTGTCAACAAATCAAGTTTATAAATGCAGAATCCACAGAGGACTAATGATATGTTTTTGGCTAACTACATATTTACATAAGATGCTGAACCAATCTCTACATCACAGCTTCTAATTGCCAACTTTTATATATCTGCACAGTTAAAACACTCACCTGCTCTTTTACTTTCACCTTTCCACTAAAATAATAGCTGTACACTGCAATCTTTGCAAGAACAACAGGCTGTAAACTTCAGTCCTGATACACCTTATACACAAATTGCATATGTATGGATTTGCATTTGTATAAAAACATTTCAATCATTTTTTCCTTGAAATGAACCTGTGAAATAGACATGCATCTGTGCAAAGAGGGAGCTAATAGGGAATATTCAATTTTACAAACAAAATTGGAAAATCTGCCACACAAGAAGCTGTCAATGCACATATTTGCTTACATCTGAACAAGCCTGTTTTCCAAGCCAGATAAATATCTGCTTTTCATTTGGAATTTTAAATGAAGTATTTATATACATACACAAACACATAGATACCTATGTATGTATTATATATATATACACAAATTCAGACACTTGCACAAATAAATATACATATTTTATAAATATATATAAACATATTGAATATAGCCTTTGAAGTATATTATATTACGTTGTATGTATGTGTATACATATTAAAAAATTCTGCTTTTCTGTTCACCTTACTATAAAAGTTCTCCTTCTTTGGTTTAATTAGATGCAATCACCTTTTTTTTGTTTTCCTTTACTAATTTTTTTGCCATGAACAAAAGAAGCCAAAAGAGACTCTTCTGTCACATTGTGTTGGATCTATTTTTGTCTGAACCCATATATGGTGCAATTAACCCCTTTTTTTTTCCCCATTTCCTTTATGAAAACTGAATTGTTTGTTTCTTGAAGCTAAGAGTGTTTTATAATGGTCAATACAATGGCAAAATCTTGCTGAAGTTTGCCATGCAGCTTGTGAAGAGTATCTGCAGTAAATATAATCACCGTTTACACTTTGGCATCTCATTTGCACTGAGGATTACCTCAGCAAATCTGTAAGTGATGCAAGCAGGAGCGTCTTCATCATGATTTGATGTACTGGATATGTCTACACTGCAAATATGGTGTAGTACAAAAATATAGGAGATCAAAATGAATTAAATCCAGGCCTGGCAGTAATGCAGCTGAGGCACATGGATATCTAGGCAGAAGAACATGGAGTATGGATGCAGCTAAAAAGTGCCCTTTAAAATTTAATTTGGATTTCTCTTGTACTACAATTCATAGCATCTTGTGCAGACACATTCTATGGATCTTCTCACGGCAGCATACTGTCACATGAATAAAGGTATCACAATTTAGCCAAGGAGGAAGGTAACAGATAAGATATGAATCATTCCTTTTTACTGCCCTTTTCCTCTGATAGCTGCTTTTAAAAGTAACATCAAGAAAATAATCTGTATGGTGATCATACTTAGCATTCTAGCAGTCTATATTTAGCAAACTAGTGATTATATTTAGCATTCTGGCCACAAGTGGTTAAAATGTTTTCTCCAAAGACTTTTTCAATTCTGTAAGTTTGAAAGCAGAACAAGCAAAGAAAAAAAAAAAAAAAGCCCATTTTCCAAGAGATAATGGAATTTCAAGCTTACATTCAAGGAACTGGGTTGTTTTTCGTCCTTGCACCACGGGTGCCATTGTGCGTTTGCCAAAGACCTGTGCATCAAAGCTGGCATAATCGAAAGGTACTTTCCCAAACTTCTCCTTTTCTTTTGTGAGGGTGGCTCTGGAGGAGGTAACTGGCTGTGAAGTTCTGTAATTGTACTGTGCTACCTCAGACTGCTTAGTTAAATTAGTGCTGCAAAAAGAAGGAGGAAAAGAATGAGAAAGACAAGAATGATGACAAAACAAGAATATCTTTAAGTAGCATTTTATTGAAAAGGAGGATACAGTTGCATCTCAGTATCAGAAAGTGTGGTGTTTTTACATGTAGAACCTACTGCTAGATGGATACAAGAAAGAAAATAAGTATGGTGGCTGACCTAGCAGTCAAAGAGTACTTTGACTTCATGCAAGTTCAAAGCTGTACGCATAAAAATATCTATTATTCTCTAGGAATGCTGCAGGCAATTTACAAGGAGGATACCAATTTACTTCTAGATTACCACTATAGCATCATGTTTTTTTCTAAAAATTGTCTGGATTTTTGCAAGTCACACAGGACTTGTAGTGTTATGGATCGCTATTGTTCTCACTTCACTGTGAATGAATATGGTATAAATTTAATACAAGATGATCGAAAATAATTGCTTCTGCTATTTGGGAGGAAAGAATGATTTACACTGTGTTATTCCATTTAGTTACTGTTCAGTAACTACTTGTCTTTAGTAATTTCCTAAGGACTTTTCATATGTAGAGTTAAGGCACGTGCAGTTGGCAGACACATGGACATAATATTCTGTAATGGCTCTGAAGGAACCATTAGAGCTGATCATGTCAATAATCCACAAATTAAAGTGTCCCCAAATAGACCTGAATATAATAGGTTGTAATGGTTGTGGTGCCAATGATGTGCAAATTATGCATGTCTGTAGGGTCCATATAACTCAACAAAATACAATCACAATAAAAAATGTTTCCTCTTTCTGACGCCATTGTATAAAAAATAAATTAAACTAATTAAACCAATACACTTAAAATAAAGAAACTCATCATACAAATTCATCAAGAGTGGGGAAACAGAATGAGCGGAGTTCTCAACCCTTTCAGATAACTGCAATAACAATACAACCTGCTACTTGGAATCACTGGAAGATGCCTCTGAAAAGAACCACAAAACAAATAAGGGCTGTGCTGCTAGATGTGCAATAAGGTCAAAGAGATCTTTAATCATGTTTCAGAGGCCAAAATATTGTAACAATGGAATAGTTTGGTAAAATGATTTAGAACATTTCAGCAAAGATAGCAGATTTGGCTTACAGGATAAAGACATCTGAGAACCATTCATTAGGCTATTTGTATTGAAGTTAAGATTTAGTAGAAGATATCTGATTGCATTTCAAAAGGTATGTCTATTGTCTTCATTGTCAGCCACACTTACAAGGGCCAGCAGAATGCTGCTTGACAATTTTGCTATACAGTCAAGTTATTTACCTTCGCAGATGTTCATCTTGTGAAATTGAGTTGCCTCTGTAGCTAAAAACCAAAAAGGGTGAAAGACTTGAGGACTGATCAACAGAGTTCGTGCAAAAATACTTTGGGCAGACTAGGAAGGGTCCTACCTGTGAGTCTGATCGTGGCACTGCACCGCTTTTGGAGACTCAAGCTGGTTTTTATCCTGGGACATTGCCAACTTTTCAGCTGCAGCAATTGGACAACCAGAAAGGCTGTTTGAAAACAAGGTGAAGAAAAGAAACAAGAAGAAAAAAACTTTAAAATGAAACTTTAAGTAAAGAAAACGTGATGTGGAAGCCAATGTCTTTGAAATTCTCTGGGGCCATGTGCATTTATGGGAATAGCAGCTGATATTTCAGGCCAGATTAATTTGTTTTTCATCCCTTAATGCAAAACTGTGAAATCTGCATATTTGAGGTGATATATCTGGAAACTGAATCGTGTAGGAGTTTTCCACTATTCAGTTTTATTGTTTTGTGGTGGCTGGCAAGTCACTAGTAAATTTTTTGACAAATGACAATTACTTTAACAGATATACCATGGGTATAAGCCTCCTAATGATTAAAATGAAAGTGGATTTGCCGAAAAAAAAACCAAAAGTATGTGAACAATGACTGTTACCAAAATGCACATTTTGTCATTACAGGTTGTGCTTTCCTTCTTTTTTTCTTCCTTTTTTTTTTTTCCTATTTGCTTTACTACATTAGAACATGTTTTCTTATCTTATCCATGGTTCACTTATGATACAGCTGATGTGCTGCAAAGATGACTGGGGATTTAAAACAGGAAAAACAATGAAAAAATATTTAATGCTTCCTTATATATTCTTTTAGACAATCTTGGGGTCTCTCTCATTAAGACTTGATGCTACCTTTTTGTATCAGTGATAGTAACATAGTATGGTAATCCTTGGTTTTGGTGCCCTTGTACAATAACCAATTGATCAATCAAACCAGCAGCAAAAAAGAAGATCCCTCAAAAATTCAGTTCAACAAAGATGTTTTTGACAATTTTTTTTGTCTCAAGTTTGGTCATTGGATTGACAATATATTCTTCCAGATGAATGGACCTCCAGAAGAACTATAATGGAATATTTTGGCTTGCTGCCTCCCAGCAGACAGCAGTGCTCACAGGAGCCATGCTGACAACAGTGGCTTCAACTCTCTGCCTCACCTGCAGCCCAGCTGTTATTCCCCAGCTGCCTGTCTGGAAGGCTTCCCTCAATTTTACTTTCTCCCTGCAGGCAGAAAGTTAAACAGACAAGGGTGTTCCAAGTGGGAAGATGACATTCCTGAGGCTAATAAATGGAGTTCATTTTTTACAGGGATTCTAAAGTATTGCCCTTAAAATTTTGTGTTTTGCTAAAATAGAATATGCCTTGATGGGAAGTTCCTGCAAAGGACTACAGTGTAAGTAGTGCAAAACGAAGAGGCTTTGGTTTCCATTGGGATTTCTAGTTGTAGCAATAATAATGTATTTGTTCATTCCAACTTTTATGTGATGGTGTTTCACTGTGAACACTATAGTGATACTATAGTTTGAAATCTCATCTGTGAAAAAGACTAGTGGAATTTGCTATCCTCAGTGGTGAAGCCATTTTTGATATAATGAAATTGAGCACAATTATTTTCTTACAAGTAATACAGACTACCCTTGCCATTCTTAGGTATCCTGCAGTCTAGTATATGGTATCTAATTGCAGGACATGATCATCAATTTATTCATGAGTAAATGCTAGATTTTAAGCAGACAGGAACTGTTCTGAACTACCTTCTGTGTGTGTTGCGATTGCTGTTGACATGTCCTCTTCCAGTGCATCCTGGGGTGGGGCACTTTAAAACGTTTTCATGCATGGCAAGAACTAAGAAAGAAAAAAAGTGATAACAACATATATCAATGAAAAAAAAATATTAAAAAATAAGAACATTTCTTCTTCACACTCAGAAGATTCTCTATTCTGTCGTATTTCAACCTCAAAAGAAGAGAAGTGAAGGACCTACAATGCAGCAAGACCAGTGACTCCCTGATATACCAGTTTACCACTATATGGTTGTAGTGTGGCTTCCAACATGCACATAATTTTTTCTAGGGACTTCAAAAGAGCAAAGTTAGCAAGGATATTAGGTCATAAAGCCCTTAGTCCTCTGGTTCACACATCACTAACACAGTAAATGAAAAAAGGGAGGTCATAAAGGAGCCCCAAGCCCCACTGTCGGGCTACTTATAGCTGAAGTCCCTCTCTGGCTCAGGGAGGGCAAGCTGTCTGGTACAGGAAGGCTTTTCATGCCTTCCACCTTGTAAGATGATCTGTTCTGAGTATACCCCTTTAAACCATGATACCTTCTGATCATCTGCTCTGTGCTGAATCTACTTTAGATCAGCTGATCATGGCCCCAAGCAGCAGTTTACACTCTCAACAGAAATTACAACTTGTAGCATGCACATTTCTTATGCCCTTCAATGTGGATCATCTTTACTGAGTGAGATATATGTTTGTAAAAGAGAATATATCTTTGTCTTCCCTCATGACTTCAGTGCTGCACCCTTTGGGTGCAGAGTGCTTCAGGAAAACTGGCCGTTCAGTCAACTGGCTTGTTCTGTCAGGAACTAAATTGTGGTTACAGATTTTTTTTTTTTTTGGTCAGCAGGACAGAACTCATCTGATTCGAAGTGTGATAATCAACAAGGACATGTTAAATTTAACTTTTTAAAAAGTTAATGTTGCTACGGCCTTCCAAATGCAGCAGCCTGCTTAACTCAGCAGACATTTCCATAAATACAGTTTAGCAGCAGATTAAAACAGAGAGAGAATGAGAAAACTCAGTCAGAAACAGGGCATTGGTAAACTGCAAGTATCCTTTTAATTTGCTGTTATGCCTGTCACTGCAGAAAACAATCTGACTAACTAGGTTGTTTAAACAACTAGTTTCACGTTATATTTTGGCTTATTATGCAACATTTCATTGCATCCCATTGCAGGATTGCACACACACAAACCAGTGTAATCAGATCAGCACAATTAGAAACAAATAGTGAAACTCAGGTTATGCTGGCCACACAAGGGTTAACATGATACAGTCCTAGGAGAGGGACTTGCTGTGGACCAAAGCTGGGATGTGCTGATGGAAGTAACCTCTTTGAGCTCAGTGGTAAGGGGGATACTGGAAACTTCTCTAGACTGGCATGCCTGGACCTCTAAGTTACTGGCAATGTGAAGACAGCACCTCAGCGAGTAATTACAGCAAATCAAGTCACAGCTCTGAAGCAGACAGGTAATGTCTGTGCTGTATACCTTAGAAAAGGCATGGGCAAGCAAGATCTTCAATACTCATAAGGCTACAGTGCACAGGTGTTCCAGCAGCACGGGGATAATTTGGCTCTTATTTGGTTCTTCCCAGGCCACCACATAAGTCTACTGCTGTTTATAATGTTGCTGCTAAGTAGTGTTTGAGCTTCACGAGGGCAGGAAGTAAGACTATGACCAAGAGCTGGATGGCTCCTCTCAGACGCATTCTGCAATCTCCTCTAGAAAAAGTGGGTTTCTTTTCCAGCATGAGTTCACACTACCCACAATACTGGGACAGGTCCAGTTGTTACTTTGGACTTCAGGGTGATGATACTCACTTTCTAGTGGCACTCTAACTTTATGTGGACAGCCTGAGAGACTGCGGTGGTGTGGGTACAGCCCAGTCACGTGCCCTGTGCCATCACATCCTGGGATGGGACATTTGGTTTCTCTCTTTTCAGGCCTGGGCGAATCTGCAGAGAAATCAGATAAGGATTTTGATTGGTTTAGAGCTTCCTGGAAGGACTTAGCTGAGTGATCTTAGCTGGACATTAAAATCTCTTTTGTATTTCAGACATTATTCCTACACAAAGTTTTAACACAGACTTATGCAATTTCGACATCTCTTTAGGTTTTTACACTGTGTCATTTAAAGAGTGGCTCCCCCCTCCCAGTATGCCATTTATGTGCTAAACTGTAGAGCTTTAGGATTGCAGTGTCATTTGTTTCATTCAGAGCCTCGAACAGGACAGAAGCCACAAACCAATAAGCCAGAAAACTGGCAGCATCAGCCAACAGCAAGATCTATAAAGGAATAAATAAATAAATAAATAAACACAACAGAAACAATCTTTTACTCTGTTAATGTCAGGCTCCAGGAAGCTGGGACAACCAAATAAAAGATGAGGTGTGAAAAAAAAAAAACGAATAAACATAAAAGCATTTCAGTCAGAAGCCATTCCTTAAATATCACAGATCTGTAGGCTGTAGGTTCTTTGTTAGGAAACTGAATACATGCCACTTTACATTTGAGAGGCAAGGCAAGCAGCTCCCTCTGGTACGCAAGGCAATGCGGCTTTGTGGAACAGCCCACAATGAGAGTGAAAACATGGAGCAGCCGATACCCTTTCAAAGGCAAGGTCTCAGCCCAGCCCCAGAGCTACCAGTCTGTAATGGCCACAGTGCATTCCCAATTTTGTTTTCAAGCACCTAGAATTGTGCAAGCACTGGTCAGAAAGCTTTTATTTGATTTCCAACGCAGGATCAAAAGTCTGGGCAAGAAAGGAATGAATTCTGGTCCAGAAAATCTCTTGTGAGAAATCTGCAGGAGGAAGTGGCCGCATAAATTGCTGAGGATGGTTTTAGCTCAATCTGTGATTGGCTGCCAACAGTATTCAGCGCTGGGGGAGAGAACAGCTGCAGCCAGCACACGGAGCAGCCTCCTTCAAGCTCATTTTGTTCGACTGCAGGGTAGGATGTGCTCAGGGACAGGATCACCAGAGACAGCTGAGGGTTAAACTTCCTGGCAAGACTTTAGTTTAAAAAAAAATTAAAAAATTTAGAGGAAAGGAAATAGAAGGAACATCAACAGGAGACCACATGTTTTTTAGAATCACTGCAAATGGAAAGTGCTGCAGTAGTGGACAGAAAATAAAGAGGGACCCTAAAACACGATTTAATTTTTTCCCCAGTATTGGAAAGGTTTATCATTAAAAAGATGGAAAAATGTAAATTTAATCCATGTTTTTCTGATGTATCTTCCAAGAACGAAAATCAAGAGCTGACGGATTTGATGGTGGACTTTCAGCACTAGAAATAAAAACCAGCTAATTATGTAAAATGGAAAAAAAAAAAAGAAAATCTGTGCCTGATGCTACCTTGATTAAAATCACAGTGTTTATACAGTCTGAAGAAAGCCTAGCTTGTTCCTCCATGAATGTAACCTCTGAACTCACCTGCAAACTACAGCTAACAATAATATGAGACAAATCAGGAAGGGCCAGATTTTGCCATGCTTACTTTCATACCTCCTTTGTATGTGTGCCGTAAGAATATCACGCTGACTCCAGTGTGAACATTGCTGAACAAAGCTGGTCTCAGGATAAAAAAAAGGTATCTGCAAAATTCTGGCACATATCACAGTCAGCTGAGCGAATAAAGGTTAATGTAGTTTTGCAAGGAGGTAGACTAATACCTTCCACGTACAGCTTAAGACATGCTAATGGAAAGACTGAGACAGAAGAATGAGATGCATGATATGCATTTTCTGCCTGAATACAACAGGAAATATTGTATAGTTGCAACTACTAAAAAAACTTGTCAGTTATCTTATACACTAAATGCTTCGGACAACTAAACTACTGTAATACTTGCAAATGCCACAAAAGTAAATACAGGAACTCCAAAGTAACACTCTAAAGTGTTAGTCTAAAGTAACTCTAGAAATACCAAAGTAAAGCTATTTGCTTAACAAAAACAGAAATTGCAGCAATGCTAAGGTGACTTCGTTATATTTGCAAGCCAAAAAAAGGAAAGGTCAAAGGACAGGTGAACATTACTTGCTACAGCAGAAAATGTGCTTATAAAATGACATCTTTTGTCATTCTGTAATTATCCTCAGTCGAGGGTTTTCACACCAGATAACCCAGTTTAAAAATCAAACCTGAATCTTTTAAATCTCCACTTCTGGAAGCCTGATTAGATACTGAAAATGGAACAACGTTCCTGTAGCTTTGCAGGAAGTCACAAAGCACCAGAAACGATAAAGATTTTGGAACTTACTGGTAATTCTACTGATGGTGAATAAGGCAGAAGAGCACGGCTTGTGCATTCCTGGCTGTAGTAAAATGTAATGTTGATATGTGAAGTAGATAGAACTCAGAAAACACGTGGCTTAGGAATTAGGTGGTATGTTTGGAAGAGGCCAATTTTTCACCCTAACCTTTCCTTAAGCACCATTTTAATACTGTCTTTTTTGGCTCCTGAAATTCAGGACTCTGTGGAGGAGGAGGCAGAGGAGGAGGAGAAGGAGGAGAAGGAGTGTCAGTGCCAGCTACACAGCCCTTTTAGTAGCCATTACCGATCATTTCACATAGCAGTTTGGCAGGAAGCCAAGTACCCAGTGTTTAACCTGGTTAGATGTAAGGCACTAGTGTGAAGGTACGTAATTAGCAAAATTACCAGCTAAATTCCAAATTCTTTACTGTTACTATAAAACCGAGCTCAGAATCCTTTATCAGTCATAGGAGAAATGCTTAAGCCAGTAAGAACAGCCAAACATGCTTCCTTACGTTTGTTGCTAAATAACTGTCTCCCACCAATGTCAATAACTTTGGTTTGTCTTCTTTCCCCTGCTAGATGCTCCAGGAGAAACCTATCCAGTTCCTTGTAGGTGCTGTGAAAAACATGCCCTTGCTCTGCCTGCAGAGCTATTGCCTCTTCGAGCAAACTCAAGTTCCCTTTCGCTTTGTCCAGCTCAACTGACATTTCTGTGGTTTCTGACAGGCACTCATTGTCATCTTCTTCACTTTCAGGGAACGTGTTCTGAATCCTCTTCTCAAAAGGATCTGGGTGAGACTCCTGGGATGCTCTTAGCTCTGTTTCTGAATCACAAAGTGTTTCACAAGGGCCGAATTCCACCTCTTCCTCCTTAATTTCTGGTACTTCCAGGATGCTAGGTTGATTACACTCTACAATATATTTCTGAGTTACATGGGGCTTTACGCTAGTTTCTTCTGAGAAATTTGAGGAGCTGTCCCACTCATTATCCATAATTTCAGAGTTACTTTCATTTTCCTCAGATGAACAATATTTTGGGTCAGAAATAACAGTCTTTTCCTTTCCTTCAGCCGAGTTAATCATGTAACATTCATCCGTGTCATCACTTTCTGTTTTTAAGGATTGAATGCCACTATCATTTAGATTTTCTGCCACTTCTTGAGTGGGTGCATCTTTTGCTAATTTTCCCATGTTTGTCAAAGATTTGGTCATGGCATCTTGATAGCTGGAGTAGTTATCTTTTCCTTGATTGGACTTTTCTTGCCCACCTGAATAAGGAGTTTCCTCAGGCAGTTTTGGAGACCTTTCCTCTGCGTAAGAAAAAAGCAAGAGAAAAATATGTAAGAATAATTGCTTTTTGTATCTTTTAGATGTGTTATGAAGATATTACCTTAACAATTTCAATTTCTTTACTCAAAGGTAATCTGAAATGATTTATTTCACCAAAGTTGTATTTGAAATGACTGCTTGTACCATCAGCAGAAGCCCCTCTAAGATTATATTTACTTTATATTATCGCTCCAAAGATATATGCAAAATAAATATGTTGCCATTTTTCTCTGATGCTGAAGACATATATTATCTTAGAACACACCCCACATATATTTGTATAAATACAATGTGCTGTATATATACACACAGATAGATATTATACATGCACAATCTAAGTAATATATGCATATACATATGCAAGCATTCACACACACATTTAAAAATTCCTCTAATCTATTTTCACTTTTCTTTCATCTAAGATTCCCAAATATTCTCTCAAAATAGACCCTAATTACTTTTTGAGTCCCATGAAAGACCTTGATGGAAAAACCATCAATACTTCACAAAGGGCAAGCTACCGGTCACCATTGCAATTGCCACATTAAGTGATAGATCAGGTCATGCACAGGCAAACAGAAATGGTTGTTATGTACAGACTCATAAAGGACTTGTTAAAGACACCACTGAAGTGCATCCTGTCTTTATAAACATCTTTCTTCAGAAGAAAAGCAGCAGCCAGCAGGTAATAGAGGCTGCATGTAGGAGAGGTGGTCGGTGTGGAAGACAATATGCCTTTTGTATCTCATTTAATTTTTTATAAACATTTCCTCTGACAAGGACACTCAAAAATACATCTCCATCATCTTCCTTTCTGGTAATTATCTCTCTAAAATCAACACTGGTTTGCCAGGATCAAGTAAATATTGCCATAGTAACTAAAAGCATTTTTGGATGAGGGGAAGAATTTAGTCACAACACTAGCCCCTTCAATAATGCTGATTATAGGGTACATTCTTTTGTTGGGATCTATTCAACATAAACTGAAAAATTTAACATTTTACTTCCTAGAAAGGAGGATGAATAAACAAGCACAGACTATTTCCCAAGATGTGTCTGTCCTCTCCTGAATCAGAAGAACTCCAGGTTTAAATAATAAATTAAGCATAGTCTAAAATGCAAATGAGGTTTCTCTCCATAACACAGTGAGCTATTAAGAGAAAGTGTAAAGGGTTATGATAATTTTAAAGTATTATGAACTACAGAAAACAAATAAAAAGCATTTTCAGTGAATATGTCCAATTCATTGAACTATTCTCTCAATCCACTTAACTACCCACATGTGTACAATAATGATTTATAGACATTATACCTAATTATGCATATTTGGGCTGTGTTAGAGTGCCTAACAAAAGCTCTAGAAAGCAACAATTACCTCTGTTGCTTAGCTACATAGTTTAAAATATTCCTATTAAGTGCAGATTATTGTGGAGGGGAAAAGGGGGACAAAAATGCACATGTGCACCACAATGCATTTCACTTTACTGCTGCCAAACTGTTAGCATTTTGGGTCATTTCCAGTTTACATAATTGTTTGGTTCAACTGTTTGTTATATGTTAAAAGAAAATATTGATTAATTCTTATTCTTCTTCGGAAAATTGGGCTCATGCAGGGAGAGGTGGCCTTATGCACTGTGTGCATAAAGTTGTGTTTTAAAAAAAAATGTCTGTAAACCTTAGTGTAACTTTTTAGCAGCTGGTCTAGTACCACACACATTGCAGTATGCTGAATAAAGAAGTCTGTTGTCTTTTCACATCTCAGCAAGTAAGAATGATTTGGCTCTATAACAAACTTTAGTCAAATGGGTTTTTATTATTTGCTCTCTTGCCATTTGGAAAAGAACACAATAATATCACTGGGTCATTTCAAGAAGTAACACGTTCTAGTTTTAAAACAAGTCTCCCTACCCTTCAAAACAAAACAAACAAACAAACAAACAAAATAACAACAACAAAAAAAAAACACAACAAAGCTTAATAGTAGTAGCAGGTCTTTTCAATTATTTTTCTAGGTGAAAGATGAAAAATAATATAAAGGCTTCATAAATTAGATGCTTGCTCCTTATGTCATCATGATTGATGCTAAAATGATGAGAGTTTTTTTAGATGCAATGTTTAAAAATTTGTTGTTGAACTAGTCTTAATAGTTCAGCTGTCTCAGCTTTGCCTTTCATTCTATAGGCTGTAAATTTCCTTTAAAAATAGTCAAAACTCAGTTTAGTTTACAGTTGCATCAATGTATGAACTGAAGTATTAACAGATGAACCAACAAGAATGATGAGTTCAAAATGAAATGTAAAAAATCAAAAATTAGCCTATATATCCAGACCAGTTTTGTGATTTAGTGAAAGTTTGTTTGTAACTACTATAACCGGTAAAATTAATACAAGAGGTATAGCTCATCTTATCAGTGACAGCAGATTGGGAGAAGTCTAATTGGTATCAAATAAAGCTTTTGAAATCAAATGTTCTTTTTCTTTTTTTTTTTTTTCCTTTTCACTGAATGGTTGAGTGCAAATAGGGTTCTCCTACATTTATATAAACTGATCTGGCCCAACACTTGCCCTTTTTTTTTTAAAAGAAATTAAATAACTTAGGTTCATCCGCATATGGTACAAGTTCTACCTGTACAATCATCACAATGCTTTCCCTTCAGGGAGTTCTTCAAGCTGTGTGGAGGACAGACACAAGGGAAAGAAAAACACATAACTGAGGGCAGCTCTGGATGGCCAGGAACCAGAATGAATCAACACAAGAAAAATTAAATAAAACCTGTACATCTTAAAGAAAGGAAAGAGAGAAAGAGAGAAAGAGAGAAAGAGAGAAAGAGAGAAAGAGAGAAAGAGAGAAAGAGAGAAAGNCTTTTCCAGGCTAAACAGGCCCATTTAACAAGAGTCTGCCTTGCAATAAGATCCAGATTAGCACATATAATAAGCCTACTCTCCTTACATTATGGCAAGGCAAGGCAAGGCAAGGCAAGGCAAGGAGGAAGGAAGAGAGAGAGAAAGAAAGGAAGGAAGGAAGGGAGGAAGGAAAGGAAGGAAGGGAGGGAAGGAAGGAAGGAAAAGTACAAGAATTCTTACTCAAATGGCTTTCCTTCAAATTTCTGGTGTTAGGAGATATTCTTACAGTCTAGACAGGCACTGAGAACCATGAAGCTTTCTTTTCTTTTGATGAATGTAGCTTGGTAAGGACACCCAAAAGACGGAGAGTTTGGGTATCACTTTATTAATTAGTGTTCTGTTTGAAGAGGGAGCTCCCTTCTAGGCCTTCACACTAATGGAATGCAAATATCTGGAAGAGACCCCTAGAAGACTTTGAGTGGCTGAAATTTTTGCCATATAGAAACAAGACAAAGTCCTCTACTGAGTTAAGTAGAACCAGGATTTGACTTTTAATCTGAAAGAGAGTTGTCTTCTTCTATCTGTTTATAGTACTTATATGTATAAAATTGGGTGGGGGTGGGGGAGTCATATTTTGTTTTTAAGGAAATTTTATTTAGAGTGGATAAAGATCTAAATTCCTAATCTCAGTTCTCTGCTTCCTTTCAAAATTTTTGAAAAGATTGTACAAGACATTTAGTAATGGGTGAAGAAAATAAAATACATTTAAATGCCTGTAATAACCAATAACTTAGTGAAATATATGTTCATTCTGTTTTCCCGGTGTCTATGATTAATTTCTGAGTGTCAGATCACTTGGTTTTTATCCTGACATTTGCCATCCCCTCCCTTTAAAATACATGCAGCATACATTCTACTGATTTCTCCTCACTTGCCTGAGTAACAACTTGTGCAGCACAACATACGGGACAGCCAAGTTAGTTTGAAATTTCTTGGTTATCTTGAATATGTACATATGTACATGTAAACATATATTACAAAGAAAGAGCCATAAATACATACTGTAGCTATATCTTTTTGTCTCCCATCCGCTTCCATATTTTGCAGCATACACATTGTAGACGTTTCTATAAATTGTCAGACATGTTTGGCTTAGCAGAGTTGAAATAACAGGCATAAAAGTGCTGAGTCTAATAATCATGTCAAACAGAACAGACGTAGCAGTCACATGCATGAAATTGCTTTGCTAAATGTTAAAGTCAACAATGTTTTGCTAAGCTTTTATTTTTTTTTTTTTTTTCCTAAGAGCTCTATATATTCCAGTGAAAATCTGCTCTTCAAAAATGTGTTTTTCACAGTGGTGGGCTTAACCTTGTTCTTTGACAGAGCTAGTGGAGAAGCAGATGCTGCTCCATACCTGACCTGCTGCAGTAGTTGCCTCTCTGTGTGACCTACAAAGCATTTACTAGACCCCAGGAGTAGTTTGTACAACATAATTGGATGGATAAACCTAGACAGAAATGCACCATTCCAACTCCTTTACAAGCCAAACACATTCTGCATCCTTTTTGAAAATACTGTTTCATTGGTCCCTTTCAGTTGAATTCAGGTTTGAGCAGAGCCGCACTACACGACTACCTGGAGTTGAACTGCTTTCGAGGACACTGATATCTTCCTGTAAATCTGTCCTGTCTTCATTTTCTTCTTTGCATTCCAAGCTGGGGCTGTAGTGGCGGGGCTTCATTAACAGGGACTTCCTTTTGTTGACAGGAACACCTGAAACCTGTTCTTCAGCTTTTCTCTTCTTAGCCATGGAGCATTTGTAGGCACTGAAATGATCAATGGGCAATGATAGAGAAAAAAGTGGGAGAAGTGAGGGGTAAATTGTTTAAAAAGATACAACCATCATCTAATTTAAATTTCAAGTATAAAGGAGAGGACTAACAAAATATTAATTCACTTGCAGTTTCAGCAAGTTGTGTTTAATCGGTATTTAATGTTAGCTCATGTACTCGAAGTCCAGGACACAGGCAAATCCACCATTCTTTTCAATGGTTCCAAAATCTCTTTTGGGGGAAGGGGAATGAAGAGGAAGACAAAAGCAAAAAACCCGTAACTCAATATGCTTAATCTTAAATAAGCATATGTTAATCTAAGCTCTGCTCTGCAGTAAAGTAAATACACCCAGGAAAGGATGAACAAAGATGTAGTCTGGGTTGATAATATAGAGAAACAGCTAATGGGAAAAATATGCCACCAGTTATACGACAGCACTTGGATCCTTTAGCTCCATTATCTTTTCACCAGTATGGATACTGGCTTGTGTACTTTGTGTTGCTGATCACAGAGGCTTTAGTCATTCATTTCTTATAACTGGTAGAAAGTCAAGGTTAAGATAAGCATGCTTTTGTGTGATTTAATGTTCAGTTTTATTATCTTTGATATTAACTAAAAAGGGCCACACAGAATCAGGGTGAAGGGATATCATAAATTTTATAAATTTCATATTTTTAATTTCTAATTTTTATTTATTTATTTGGATTTGTACATCTGATGCAATCACCAGGCCCCATTCAGGCTATGCAGTGCTCCTCTCTTTATTACATTGTTCGACACCTGCCTGTACTAACTCAATTGCAACAGCATCTTGGAATATGCCCTTTAAATATTGTATATGTCTGTAGGCTGTGTCTGCTTAGGTGTTTTTGTTGCTGCTTTGTGCTTCCCTGTAACTGAGATTTTTTGAACAAGCTTCCTTGTCATTTCTATAGGCGGAAGCATGGCAAAGCTGTTTATTATAAAACTGTATTGGGGAAAAAAGAAAGCAGACTTTGACGAAACAGCTATTGTGTATGACCAGAAAATGCAACACATATTAGATGAAATCAAATTAATACTACAGATGAAAGGTGATATTTTTCATTCCTTTGCCAGGCCATTAAGTTTCCAGGTATTCACATAAGCTTGAATTCAATTTTTAGTCACTGCATGCAGTTCAACTACACAAAACATGTGAAAGACACTGCATCTTCAGAACATTTTGCAATATGAGTCTCTCTTTCAATATCACTCCCAAGCATAGGTTTCATTTCATTAGCTTCAGCCATAGGTGCTTGGCTTAAGCACTTCTCTGGTCTCTAGACTCTGGAAAGAGGTTTCACATGAGGGTTCGGGTTGGATAAGAGCTTCTTCACTGAACCAGAAGAACTGGAACAGGCTCCCTGGGGAAGTGGTCACAACACTAAGCTTGTTGGAGTTCAAGAAATGTTTGGACAATGCTCTCAAACATATGGTCTGATTTTTGGATGGTTTTGTGTGGAGCCAGGAGTCAGACTTGATGATCCTTGTGGGTGCCTTCCATATCAGGATATTCTATGATTCTATGATCCCACTAAAAACTAGGTGTGTCTGATAAACTGAGTGAACCACCCTCTGGAAAAGGCTTTGCCCAGTCTAGATGCCTAACTTTTGAATAACTGACATGAGAAGAGATGACTGTTTTTTAATGAAGAAAATTTTTAGCAGATTTGATATGCTTCTTTCAGCCTTTCAGCTCTTACAAGATCCAAGTATCGATGTGCATATTAATTTGCTTCTATAGATATTTAATAAAGCTTTTGCCACCACGCGCCTGATCTGTATGGCATGTAGATGTTACATCATACCTCATTAAAGAGGCCTGAGCCTTCAACTCCCCCCCAAACTTTTTCTTTTAAATAACTTTTTGGGTAAGAGATTTTGCATGGTTTTATTGTTTTCTCACACACAATATTCTAAGAAATTTATGTAGTAAAAATAATAGTGTTCATATTATAGCTGTCAGAGATGAAAAAAACTACCTATATGAATCTATGTAATCCACTTAATGGTTTCTCAACCTTAGGCACCCCCAGGGTGCATTACAAATCTACAAGGTGCCCTTAGGTGTTAGATTTTGCATTTGGCTCACTGACTTAGCTGCAAGATTTGCCAAAAA
>VXAL01007179.1:156280-171596 GCA_013399475.1 Chauna torquata
AAAAAAAAAAAAAAATCCATGTATGCAGAGAACTCCTATTGGTTACACATATTACAAGCTCAACAGCATAAATTAATCCTTCCCAGGTATCTTCTGTGCACTAAATTGGCTCAGGTTCTGATTGTTTTGGATGAAATCATATGCCTAACTTGAGCTTTTTGTTTAAAAGAAAAAAATCCATTTTTGGCTAAGGACTATTTGGCAATCCATCATTGCAAGCATGAAGGACATGGAAATATGAAGATCTGCAGTCTGGGGGGAATGTTATAATTTTACCATATGCACCTTAAACACAATGGATATTCTTCATCTTCTGAAAGCTAAAATGCTATGGGCATCAGCAACACTGGACACTAACCACCTGCTGTAGTTGAAAATATTATGGCTTCTCAGTTATTTCTCTGTTTATGAATAGAGGATAACATGAATATCATATTAAAGGTCGGAATCACAACAGAGTAAGTGTCCCCTTGGAAATGATGCCCATATAACAGACATCAGAGATGGATGTAGTACAGGTGAATAAGCATAATTTGTTTCTAAGAAAGTACAATTAAGTGTTTCTTAATTCATATTTGTGAACGGCAGTTCATACCATTCATGTTGTTTCAGGCAAAATGAATAAATGACAAATCTTTGAAAACCCTTCACACACAATTGCTTTATTAACCAAAACCTTCACTAGGTTTGCCTTTGAATCTTCCTCATTTATTTGTCAAGCTTAAGATTTACCTCCAGTATCTACTGTAACAGTGTTTAGGACAAGATGAATTTCCAGTGTTTAATTCCCCTTTGACAAAGCTACAGCTGTTTCTTACACAAGCATAATTAATAGATGTTTAGAACAGAATATCCAATTAGATCATCTAGTATGCCCTGTAGTGTAACACAGGTCACAGAACTTTGTCCAGCTCTTCAGCATTAAACCTGTAACTTGTCTGACTACTGTATATCTTCCAGTCGAGTTAAGGAAAGACGTAATCAGATGGTAAGATGATTGCTGTATTCTTGCTTATTAAGTACAATCTTTTTCTAGTAATTAATGTTACAAGCCCACCACTATGGATGGGAAAAGCAGCTATTAAACCCGTTGGTGTTTCACCACAACCATGAAAGACAGCCAAACACGGACATCAGCAGACCACAGACAACGAGTGCTGGGCACACGCCGCAACCTGCCACATGCAGTCCTGCTTTGGGAAATGAGAGCATAAGAATCCCACTTGACTCTAACTACCATGATCTGGCAGGAGCAGAGACAGTTTTGATTAAGGCTGCTCATATGACCCCACAGCCCCCTGTGTGTTCTTTTGGATCACAACAGAGCAACTTTCTGAAGAAAAAGTAACATGTATTTCTGTTTTGGTCAAATTTCAGGCCTCATTTTTGCTCTCAGAGTTTACAGCAGTAAATCAAAAGTTGTTTCATCAATGTCAGAAAAGAAGGCCTACTGATCTGCCTGGAAGCACATTGCTTATGTTAGAAAGTTTCTTGTTATTTCATCCTTATCGTATCTGGTTTTGTACATGAACAGCCACTCTGATTTCCTCTATAGTTTCCATCATTTTAAAATAAGTGAATACATGAAATGCAGCTTTACCTAAAATCATTCCTGACACCTACCACTCTGATTACAGGAGGACGAAAAAAAATAAAATAATTTTTACTTCTTTCTTAGAAAGTGTAAATTGCTCTCCACAGGTCGGGAAGAGATTTTTCAACTCCAACAGAATATGTTCTTGCTTTCGGTGGTGACTTTTTAAACTGTTGGTTTTGACTTTAACTGGAATCTACTAGTTTGCAAGAGTTAGTTTAAAGATCTACCACTTACCAGCAATTTCCCTTCTTTTCTACATTGCTATGCTTAATAGTAAAAGTGAAAAAAAAAAAACCCAAACCACAAAACAAAATAAGAATGACAACAAAAACCATAAAAACAACTTCACAAGTGGTAGGTTTTTCAGTCACTTACACATGATTTGTTTAGTATTTGATAATGGACACTGGGAATTTAACTACTATGAAAAGAATATATTTGTGCCTTTGTAACATTCATGGCATGTCGATTTCATCATTGTCTTAAAAAGTTTCTATTTCTCTCTTTTCCTTATGTGCATTCACACATACACACACACATACGTTAGCACAGATTTGTCAAGCTGTATTTTGTCAAATGGTAAACCTATAATTTAGCTTTTCTATTACTCATCTCATAAATTCAACGTCTAATAGTTTTGTTGCTATTTATCAATGGCCTGCTTGTTGTCATGGAACACTGATTCAGCTGTCAAGGTTATTTGGTAATCTGAGGCTCATAAAACAGGAGAAGCTCTTTTTGTCATGAGCCCAAAGCCAATGCATACTTTTTCCCAATTTAACTGTACTTAAATTTTATGAATAATAAATCATTTTAGTATTACTTATAATGAGCAGACTTTTTTTTTTTTTTTTTTCAGTTAATGACTCAGGTAGCAAAAACAATTGAGTCAGTTACAGCATGATCCAAAAGATTAAAATCTAAGACATATAAGACCTACTTGCATGTGTTGGGGCAGGCACAGCTAGTATACAGATACAACAGTGCTCTGGCTTCCCTCCACAAAACAATGCCTCAGAAGAGAGGGGTTTTAAGAAATCCTGACAATATATAGCTTTTTCTACTGCTGAAAATTATCATTTCCATCTCTTTTTTTTTTTGTAATTGGTTCATCTAAATGATTGTCAAACCTTTAACCTGACCTTTAACCACTTTGTAACCAGCAAAGATTTTTGTCATTAATCTGCTGGCAAGACTTCCAGATCTCTAGGGGACTTTTTTTTATTATTATTATTCACAGCAGCCTGCAGGTTGGTAAAGCATGATGACAGCTCTAAGAATTGCCATAGTGGGTAAAAACAGGGGTACATTTAGCCTGATAACTGGTATTTACTAATGCCTGTGATGGATGCAATGTAAAATAATAAGAACAGAACACACTGCATCTCATGTATACTCCTTAGCATCAGAGGAGAAAATAAATGTCTTTGAATATCAAGGAATTTACATTTATTGTCTAACATTATTTAAGGAGCCCTCTCCTGATGCAAGTTTGTGCAAGAATAATTAATGGAACATGTCAGTTTATGGAGAAAAGAGTTTTAAATTCTTAGCCTGAATTGCCTTTTGTCTGGTCACTTAAACATGCTACAAAAGTAAATATTAGACTGTTGAATTACAGTTAAAGGATATATCTTCTTCTGATCTGCAGAACCGTTTAACTTCTCATCAGTAGTTAAAAGGAGGTTAGCCTAACTACTCCTTAATTATATTGTGAGTAAAGATATTGCCAGCTGCTTTAGACCTTGATCAAATTTTGTTCACAAAGTTGCAGATACCCTGCGATGCTGTGGAAGTCAAACACTACTTTTTTCCTTGCAAGAAGGAAAATTTGATATTCTAGGATTCATGGACACATCACTCACAGCTGAACAAATATCTTATAAATATCTGTCATGGTTGGATTTTCTTCTAAGGATTTTATGACTGTAGATATATTGAAAAGGAACAGAAATTCTGAATGTCTCCTCACCGTAGCCCTCTTCTACATCTGCTAGTTATCTAAGAAACAGATGAGCTGGATTCTAACTAACTGCATAGAAGCTTACAAAGGCTTAGGCTATAGCTGTATGTCTCTAATCCCCAAAACTCACACAAAAGGGCCTGAGCTCCTCGTAAGCTGATGATAATCAGGAGAAATGACTAGCACTGGATACAGAAAGGGGATGATCTTCTCCTAGGACCGGTCACTTGTCAGTTGAAATGACATTGATGTTATTGTTTACATCAAATAAGAATGCTGGAAATTCATGAAAGGAGCTGCAATGTTGGACTCCAAAGAAACAGAGTGTAGGTTGTCTGATCACTGCAGCTGAAAACTCAAAGAAGTACTGTAAATTACAGCAACTTCAGATGGACAACAGCAGTTGGGGAGGAAGGTGGAGACTGACTATAACCCAATTGTCTTCTTTGTCTTCAGATTAAGACAGTCAGATTTATGTTCTGTTTCCTTAAGCAATCCTCATTGTTTGCAAAGAATGCATATAAATTTTATAGCTCAGTGAGAGTGAGAGTGTTAATTTTCTCAGCTCAGGTTGCTCTAATAGTGAGAGGAGACAGAAAGATAGTATTAACGTACTGTCTCATCATAGCCAGAAGTTGGAATTTCCACAGAAAGACTAAAAAGCCACAGCATCTATCAGGTCTGCATGAACTATTCAGTATTCAAAGGCTATGGTGTTGTTTCCAATGCCATGAAATTACTTACTGAATATGAAAGAATCCACATATTCTGAGTATATACAAGTCTTAAATTCAGAAAACTGGATAGAAACTACTTTTAAGAGACATAGGTCACTCTTAGATTTCACAGATACAGAGAGAACATTGTTTTCTAATGGAAGAAAGTAAATTGCATCACTTTTGATCACGAATACTGGAATATGAAAATCTGCATGGTTTATGCCCTTGGAGAAAATGACAGCCAAACAGTAATTCTATTTATTGTATTCCATTCTAAAATCCTTATAGATGCCAGATGCAAAACTAAGTCAGTCAAAGAATATAAAGAAAATGACTTGTTTATTGAATAAGGACTTCTTGATCAATCCCTTATTTATTTATTTATTAAGGAATACACCAAATGAGTTTTTTTTCATCAGTGAGAACTGATTCTCAGGAGAAGATCCTAATGAATTCATGCCATCTCTGAATGCTTCAAATATAATGCTTAGAAAGATCTGCAAGTTTTAGAACACCTTGTACCTTGTCTGCTTTATGGACTACATACATTCTCAGGATTTCCACAGCATTGCATTCTGCTGCTTCATCCTGAAATGTACTTCCCATTAGCAAACTTTGTTCTGCTTAGTGGGAGTTGTACACTTACAGATGTTTTGTATGTCAGTGAATTTTTCCCTGAATAGTGGAACATGGTGGAGCACAGGTTAAATGAAATGACTATTCTACCTACCTAAAAAAATAAAAGTAAGAAAAAATTGTGAATTTTTGGGTGTGCGAAAATTGCATGTGCCCAGAAACAGCTACTTGCTTTACAAGCTAGAGGTTGCAACACATTGACTAGCTGAAGAACTTCAAGGAGAAAGAATATGCAATTGAGAAAATTGTAATCAAAGGATGGGCTACAGTTCATTGACAGTCTAAGACTGAATTAAACCAGAAAAAAATCCATCTTAGAATTCCTGAAAAATCATGTGGAATAGAATTCATCAGGTAAGAATTATTTTCTTCTATTAGCATTTTTAAACATTAAAATGGAAAGAGCTTAAACTGATAAACTGTACCCCCCCCAAAAAATTGCTTGTCATTTAGACCTGGTAAATTAATGTCACTGAAGCAGTAATAAAAGCTCAGAACTAGCATGACTTACCCCAAAAATAATTAAAGAATGTGGGAATGTTTCTCATTTTTTAATATCACACACAACACACACACACACACACACACACAAAGTGCATTTCACCTCTTTCTTTCTCTAACAAACCCTTATATTTGGCTTACAAGTTGTATCTGGGATAGGGACAGGGCTAGCTCCTGTGCACTGGAGCAATCATTCCAGGGTTAAAGTGCCTTCCACAAATAGAAAGGGTTACTGCCATACATGGGCAATGCTCTTTTTCTAAAATGTCAGAGTTATGAAAAGTTCAGTCCAGGGCTGAACCAAGATGAAAGGATGAACATGAGGTATAGATGGGAAGAAAGATAAAAGGGAAATTCATATTTATGAACACTAACATAGAGCAAAATAAGCTCAGTAACTTGGGGGTATTAAAGTGTCTGTCTGTATACACCGATGAAGGGTTTAGCTAGAAAAAAAAGGAAACAGAACTGGATAGATAATAATGTGGAGAAAATATGGTATCATAACTGAAAGCTGGCTGGAGGATGATATTAAAAGATATATTTTATTTTAAAAAGACATATAAGAAAAGCAAAGGAGCTGCCACAGCCTTGCTGGTGAAAGAGGATTTATTAGCCCCTGTAAGAAGGACTGGGGAGAAATGGGTAATGGTGTTAAGTCATTATGTACTGAGCTTGGAGATGTTTCAGACAATAAACTAAATGTTATAGGCCACTGACCAAAAAGAACAATTGGACTGTGAAATGATTGAGCAAATAAAATGAAGCACGTAAAAAGTGGAGTGATGGTAAGTCAGCAATAACATAGGAAAAGGCATACAGTTATGGTGAAGTCTACCCATGCCTCAGACTCACTGTGATGCCTGAGGCTAAAGGACAAGGAATTCAGGCTGCAGCAGGCACATTTTGATTAGAATAAGAACTCAAATCTTAATTTTCATGCTCATGAAATCACTTTTTTTTTCTTTATACTTTTTTTTTTTTTTTAAATACAGTTTACTATTTCAGTATGGTTCTCTTCACAGGAAAGGCAACTCAGAGGACAGCACAGATTCTAATTCTCTTTTCTGAATTTCTTGTTGCAGTATAAAAGCTTGTAGGATCATAAGAATATTCAGATCATATAAAAAGTTGCGTGTATAAATGTTTTAATTGAAATACTGTGTTAATGAAATGGATGGCTACTTCAGGGTGCTATATATAGCTCATTGATCAAGAATTCTATGTAGTTAGAATATTACATTTGGATCCTCTTACAACAGATAAGTTATTTTTAGTAAAAGACAGTTTGGAGGAAACTTAACTTTTATCGCTTGGAACACAAGAAGTTCTCAAACTCACGTGATATGAATGAATGCCTGAGAGTTGGGCCAAATCCCGTCTTCTACTCTCTTTTTTATTCACTCACTCAATCTGTCCAGGTTCAGTAAGTCAGTAAATTCCTGTGGGACCCAAGCCTAGAATTTGGTTTAGAGCTGATTAAGTTTCTAGGCAAAATTACAGTTCATCCTCACAGCCTTTGGATCCAGAAAGTTTTATATGTGAGTGGTCAGCCTGCTAACCCCAGTAAACTCTTAAAAATCATACATGTAATTACAGTGTGCTTAGAGAAGATGTAGAAGAAAATAAGCTTTTTTTTTTTTTTTTTCCCCAACAGACGATGGGACCATAAGCAATTCGTTGTCAGGTACTGGTACCTCTCTTTAATGTAGAAGGAATTCCCATGGGTGTATTCTTTTCCTTTCTTTGCTGCCTCCTGCCTGTACACAGTCTGTTTCAGCTTGCTTTTGCTTGGCTGAATCCACTCTTAACATCAGTCAGACAGAGTGATTATGGTAGCCATAATATTTAACTCATGACTGATACATATGAGGCAGAAGTCAGTAGCTGGTATTTCAATTTCGTTATGGCTTGTGGTCATCCACAGAGAAAAGATCTGCCATAAGAGAAAACAACCATTTGGGGCTATAATGTTCTGATACATTGTGTCACTCAAAAGAAAGCATTAGGGCATACACAACTCTAAATTCCTGTATATGGTTAGGACGATAACATTTACTGTGTGCTGATGAACACGGAGGTAGTAGTGGGGAAGATAATGACTCCTGGAATACATGAAATAATGTAAAAGTTTTAGTTCAAGGCAAGGAACATAACAAGATGCAGCAAGATCTCAGGTAGAAAAAACCTGCAAATAAATATCTGCCAGTCTAGCTGCCACAATTAAAGTGATGTGGATTTGCCATATATTATAAAACTAAAGATTTCAGAAAAAATATAAATTGAAAATAATTAATCATTTTCGTTTTTATATTAAATTGAGATTTTAAGAAGGAAAACAGTAAAACCACAAGCAAATAAAATGTCAGGTTGGTGTGAGAAAAGAGACACTGAGACCACAGGTGTTGGCTAGAAATGAACATAGTAGACATTAAAAAAGGCCTATAATATGCTAGAAACTTATCTAATTCATTTGTCATTGGAGAAACCTATTAAAGTCACAAATAAACATAAAGTATCAACTAAAACAAACTAAAATGGAAATCAGAACATTAAATGCAAATTTTAAATGTTCTAAATAAATCCAGCAGGAAAAGGTAGAGGTGACTGTGTATAGGTCAAAAAGTTTTAATATTTACAGGACTTAGGCAAATGATTCATTGTAATTAACACCTCCAACCACTGATGTATCAAAAGCAATATAAGATACAGTTCCTATTTCAGCTCTCTTTACGGTTATTCAGAACAGTTCACTAAATAGTTAAGTGAAGATGGAGCTGGTCTCTTTTCAGTTGTGCCTAGCGACAGGACAAGAGACAATGGGCCCAAACTGAAACACAGGAGGTTCCGGCTCAACATGGGGGGGCACTTCTTTACTGTGAGGGTGACAGAGCACTGGAACAGGTTGCCCAGAGAGGTGGTGGAGTCTCTTTCTCTGGAGATATTCAAAGCCCGCCTGGATGCCATCCTGCGCAATGTGCTCTAGGTGACCCTGCTCGGCAGGGGGTTGGACTAGATGATCTTCAGAGGTCCCTCCCAACCCTGCCCATTCTGTGATTCTGTGAAATAACTATCAATCTCAGGGTTACCTGCAAAATGTTAATGTGCTCACCCAGTACCATATCCTATTATTTGTCTTCACTGAAACAAACACAACTATTTTTTTAGAGTGGACATTCTATTACAACTTGTTATTTCATTTAAAGACATTTCAGTGGAAAAAAAACCTTCTATTTGATGTTCATTATACACCAGTTCCAAACATTTTATGCAAGCCACAACCCACTTACCTGAACATTTGAAAGTAGAAAACCTGCTGTGGAAAATATTTGAATTCTGAATATCTTCCTGTGTTTGTTTATTTATTTATTTGTTGTTTAATGTTTTAGTAATATGGTTTAACAGTACTGAAAGAACTACCTGTTTCTGAAGTATGAAACCATATGGGGCTAAAAAAAGGGCTAAAAGCCTGGGATCCATAAGCTCATCAGAGCACTAGGAAAGAGAGAGTAGAGGAGAGGAAGAGGAAAGGGAGAGTAGAGGAGAAAAGAGGAGAGGAAGAGCTATAGGGAGAGGAAAGAGACAGGAAAAAGGACAGCACTGTTCAAATTTCACTATTTGACAGCTTCTTAAAGTGAGACTAGAAGACAAAGAAGGAAACATGGGAGGATATTAGACATGACAGTCCAATAAAGTTTTATTAGTTGAGAATGGTTGACATACAGGATATAGTAATAAGGATAGGTGAATTTCAGCACTGTTTTTTTATTAGTTCTGTGACCACCATACACTTGCCTTTGCCTCACAGTAACCTGTACCATATACTGACTGTCCTGTGTTTGCTTATGCTTAACTGTTCAATATTTTCTATCAAACATCAATTACAAAATCATTTTTCCTTAGTAGAAAACATTGATTTCCACAGATTCTTTGAGGAAAGTATTGACTAGTATGCTAGTCTCAATCCCTTAAGAACCTAACAGTGTTATCATAAGGGAATAAGAAATAAACAAAATTTATTGAGTATTTAAGAAAATATGATTGATGATAACATGACAACCTTGATTATACCAGCAGGCATAGAATAAGAATCAGAGGTTAACATTTTCAAAGACTCATAACCATTTCAATTTCAACAATGGTGAGGGCAGGGAGGAAGTTTCTTTTCCAAGCTAGAGAGCAAACTGTAAATACTCTTAACTCACCATTCTGATATTAGATCCTGGGAATAGAGGCTATTAGGATATATGCTTACTGTTTAATTGAAAATTAGTTATCAATAAAACCAAACCTTTGTCTCACACAAAATGCCTAATCTAGATGTATCATGGAGAAATATTTGAATGACAAGTTGGCACAACTCCTTCCCAGCCAGTTACAATCATAGAGAACACTGGGGAGGAGACCTGGCAATGTATCTATCAACACCTAATATTAAATTGAAGGGGGAAAAAAAAAAAAAAAAGGCTTTTTTGTCAAGCTCAGACTTGTCTGCACAATTTCTGACACAAAATCAGGATAAATACCCTGGCTGTTGACATAACTCTATGGAACTTGACCAACTTCATTTAGAATTTACTAAGTCTATTTGTACTCATGAACACACTTTGTTTCTGCAAAGCAAAAGAAGGACTACGAAGGTTTCATACCCTCTGCCAGTAGGAGACAGATGAGTCACTAGGAAATGCAAGAGTCCATCTCAGTTCTTTTCCAATTATGCTTATTCAGAATTAGAACAAATGTGTTATATCCTAGTGGTTTCCAAAAATCTTGAGTCTATGAGTAACTTCTGTGGAAGCAGAAGCCAAACCCAAAGGACAATCCTGACAGTTTTTCCACATCCAGGCTAGGAACAAACAGCTTTCTCAGTCACTGTCTCAGCTTTAGGCAGTTCTTTGGGATAGTAGTGCTGCGTTACACAAATAGCTACACAAATCAATCACAATCTCAGTTCTTGGTGAGGTCTTTGAGCCTTTTTCTGTGATTTGTTTCATGTGCCCATTTCTCCTTCCAGCATCTAAGTACTGCTTTCACCTCTTTCTGAGGTCATTTGCCAGGTTACTGCTTTCTTTTCACACAAATACTTCTTCAAAACCTGCTTTTCTTATGAAACTCATGAAAATAGTTACCAATGAATCATTCACTTTTAAATGCAGTTAGGCATGTGCAACCTATTTCTTTCCTGTTACAAAATTCTCCTGAGTTGCCAAATCATCTTCTATCTATCAGACTCTCTACCTTCATTCCATTGCAGTCTGAAACTAGAGTTCAGATATAATAGGATACGTCATCTACCAGTACTGAGAGAAAACCAGCAAAACATTCAGCATTACAAAATAAATAAAAAGCACTTTAGTTAGCAAAATGCTTTTCGCTATGCTGTTATTACTGTTCTTTAAATTGACATACCTCTTAAACATTTTGGTTAAAGTTGAGGAATACATTTTAGAGACATAAACCTTTTGAAATACTTCAGTATCATTGATTGCAGGGTTGCTTTCCTGGTTTCTCACCCTCCTAAATCAAGAGACAGTAGCAAAGGGTGAAGTGCCTAGTTAATTTCTTCTACCAAAGAGACATCCAAGGCGGCTCTACTCTACCACCTTTCTGCTAAAACATTCAAGATACTCATCTCTTTATTTTATTCATACTGAACATTGCAGTCTGAATACCTAAAACGTCTCACAACATCTGAAACAAGGGTTCCAGATAAAAAGTAACTTTCCTTACTTTTAAAGAAATGGTCCTCTTGAAGAAAAGTTCCAGCACTATAAAGAGTAAGGGGAAGTGTAACTATAGCCACCAGAGAGCAGGTCTCTTCTCCTTGACTTGAAACAGGAGTGCCTGGTGGACTCCTTATTAGTCATTAATGGAAGAAGCCAAAAAGATTTGTTTTCACCTATTTCTAACCCAGAAACTGAACCCTTTCTACTCAGATATGGACCTGGCCAAACTGATCTATGCTTTTGAAATCCCATGCTTGGATCAATCCAATTTGCTTTTCCTTGGTCTGACCCAGATGCCACTTCATAACCTACAGATGGTTCATCATACTGTATCCCATCTGTTAAATAGAACACAGTAATGAGAATACATCACACCGATATTCCTCACTTCCCTTTGGTTTTCATTCTAATCCTTAACACTGCTGAAGCTCCTGGTCCTTTCAGTGGTCCATGACTAAATCATCTAAGAGAAGATCTTTCTACTACTTTCAGAAGATGGATTCAACAGAGAGGTTATGCCTGAAAAATGTCAGATTCAAGCTTGAATGTATGGGATAGAAAGCTCCTGGCTTCAGCACTCACTTCTACAACATACTATGTTCTGTTATGTTGAGGTTGTGATAAAAAATGGATCTTTTCCTGTGGATAGGTTAGCTACCAATGGAATGACCAAAGCACTGCATTCCCATATGAAAAATTAAACCACGTAGTTTGCAAGTAACTAACTAAGGCTGAAAGGAGAAACACTTCTGTATTGAAGGATTATTAATGTCTTGTGAGTTTAGCATACTAAGCTTCAACATTATAGCATATACAGTTGATACAATAAAAAGTCTTATAAATCTGAACTAATAACAACAATATTAATAATAATTATGTGTGAAGAAAATTATGTGATTTTCAAATTTGAAATTCGTCAAGGCATGTAATTATGTGAAATCAGTGCAAGCTTGGCATTTAAATAGGAGTGATATTGTGTATAGGGGGTCAGTGGGTGGAAGAAAAATACTATCTAAAAAAGTGCAGAGCAAGAGAATTTTTAGTTATTTTACTCAACAGAAAAACAACAACAACAACAACCACCACCACCAACAACAAAAAAACTCCTTGGCCCTTAAAGAGATGTTTTTCTTAAAATTTAATTTGTAAGCAGAAAGATGGTCCTGTTTCTCAGGAAAAGATGGAAAGTAACAAAACCATTAGCTAGACTTCTTAGTGAAATCTTGGCTTTCTTGAAATCAATAGGTCTTTTTTTTTTTTTTTTAATTGAATTCCATTAAGCAAGAATGCAACCCTTGAAATTTACAAGAGAGAAATTTTCATGCATTACTGCATTTAGTTGGTGATCGCAACTCTTTGTTTTGCTTTTTATTTGTTTCTTTCTCTACTTTTCTGAAACAACTTGCAGAATAAGAAAAAGCTAATAAATGCTCTAGAACCAATCAATGTTACAAAACTAATAATAATACAATATGAGCATGTAAGCTGATGTAGTGGCTTTCATGTAGAAGTATCCCAAGGCACTTTGTAACAGAAACTCAATAAGGAGTGCAAAAGTGCTTTGTCAGATAGAATAAGCCAGGGGAAAAGGGGAAATTAATTAAGCATGGATTTAAATTTCTCAGCCAACACAGCATTTAGAACCTTGGTCAGAAAAGACAGTGGTTCCAATATCTGTATCCAGGGAACAAAATAGACTATTTCATTCGTTAATTCTTGAAGAATGTTCAATAGTTCTCCCATAATAATATGGGTGTGAATAATATGAATGTGTTCATGGGCAACATTTACAAAAGGCAACCCCTGACTCTCTCTCTTGTTTTTCATATACAAAAAAGTTCACAAATGTTGATCACCTGACTTGTATGCCAGTAAAGCCATTTGACTACTGAAATACCCAATATGAAATTTTGTACTGTAGAAATCACAAATACCAGGTTAGGGGCTAGACAGTGGTGGTTTTTGTTTTGTTTTGTTTTGTTTTGTTTTTTATTTGTTTGTTTGTTTTTTGGCTGTTTAGTTCAGTGTTTTAAACCAAAGTATATTTCTTCATAGATGTATTCCACATCACTGGTACAAAAAGTAATCTGTGACACAGTAGTTCTTAAAATAGCATGTATTTCACAGGGAACAGCAAAATTGCTTGGGAAAACCTATAGTAATTGATAATACATAAATTACAGCTTCCCTGATGTTGCAGAAACTTGCACATCCTCTATTTTTCAAACATTTTTCTCTGAGGAACACATGGACCATCCTCATTTTTGGATGACTGCCTCTTCGGATTAATGCATCCTTCTGGTGCATAAATTAGGGATGCACAGAGAAAAAAGGAGAAGCACTAAATCTCAGGAAACTGAAGCTATACAGAGAAATGAGGTTCAGGGTAGAGCTGAATCAGTGTCTCACCATGAATAATTTATCTGAAAAGTTAAACTCCACTTCTGTTTGTCGAATATGTATAAGAAGCTTATAATTTCCTCAGTTTTATTACAAAACAAAACTTCAAAATATGATATGTCTTAACTGCTAATAATTTCCTATAACTATTTCATGCCCTATATTAAGATACAGTGGCATTTTTTTGATCAAATAAATCACGATACTGTTTTTATTCCCTAGATAGATGAACCCACAAACACATACTTCAGATGCCTGCTATGCTTAGAGCAGCTCAATACCATGTGATGAAGAAGACTGAGTGTAAGAAGTTAATTTAAGCAAAACTCCTAAGAGGTTTTGTAAAAATATTTTCAGTATTTATACTGCAGAATTTGTTATTTGGATGGGTAACTCTAGGGATTTACAGCTACCTGTAAATCTATTCCATGGTGGATATGAAGAGTGAACTTGTCCCAGTGAAAACTTGAATTTGATTGTACGTGTTCTTTTTTTTTGAAGATTTAGTGCTGAAGATATAGCAGTCTTTCCATATTTTTTTCCTAGGCTCTTGGACTGACTATTGGGAACTGATGTTCATATTAATAAAATTAAAATAGTGATATTAATGTTTTACTAGATTGTTGATGATATACCTTTGCAGAATCTATGGTTTTGACTGAAATGTCATGCTTTACAAAAATTTGAAAAGCACTTGCTGCTACTTCAATAAAATGTGGAAACTCAGCAAGTACTTGATGAAAAATGACCAATTTGTACATTTAGAATGTACAGTAATTTACAGAGACTATCAGTTTTATTAAAGCCATCTAACAAAACCATATAAAGGTTAATGTCTCTTAGAATGTTCAGATGTTAAAATGTTATAAAGTTTATTACAGCAAAAAGAAGACTGAAGACTCATCAGAAAACATACTTTTTTGTTGTGTGCCCTGAAACAGGCTGCAGTTAAAGGCAACACACCAGAATCCTGCACACTCTGCGTTATTTTTGATTATGCTTACATAATTACTGCTAACATTTTGCTTTTATTTTTGGTGTATTTAAAAAGTGAATCTGCATCATGTACCCTTTGTCAGAGCCATTCTAAATCTCCACATATTGCAGCATTTGCTGGATTTTCTATTTTATAGCAATACCCTAGGTATGAATTTATCGATATAATCAGAAAATAAAACTGAAAAAATAAATGACATGAGTTCTTACCTGAGCTCTTGAGCTATAGAGTCCACTTGAACTGTTAATAAAAGGAGAAGGAAAGAATGAATTAGTTTACACTTCAGACTTGTGCTTTCTGCAACCTTGCACCTGTCTATCTGATGACAGAGGAACGGCTATCAAAACACAGGTGATTATTTTATGCTAACCACAAGGTTGTAGCTACTAGTGGCAAGTGTTAACTGAACATATAATTCTCACAGTTATTTTAGGATGCATGAAACCTGGAGGATGATCTTCAGTGGAAAAAAAAATAAGAAAAAAAAAAAGAAAAAATAAATAGAAAGAAAAGCATTTGTGTTTGTTGAAAGCATAAGGACTCTTGGCTTTTTCTGAATTTTAATTCAATTTGGGAATAACGAAGGCTGGTGTTTACAAATACGTGCCCACGCAAGGGTATACAGCATATTGACAAAGCCAACAGGTGGTTCTAAGGATTACTCATGTTGCACAGGCAACTTTTGATGTTTTGCTTCTGGGAAAATGTTCCTGATCTATTAATTCATATATATGTGTGTGCATGTGTATAAAAAATATAGAGAAAGAAAATTCATAA
>VXAL01007179.1:178364-185864 GCA_013399475.1 Chauna torquata
TATTACTGCCGTGTACTGCAAAGATTGGATTGATTCTAGATGGTGCTTCGTGCTCTCAAAGTCAGGGATGCTCAGCCCTGCCTCCTGGTATACATGTTGTCTTGAGAAAAAAGTTATAAAAGATAAATAGACTGGTCATGTCTGCACGAAATCCATGCACAATATCTTAGCGGTAATTTTTTAGCCATCAGGATAACATCAAAGTGATTGCCAGGAAAATTTTATTGTGAGCTGCAGTCTCATACTTGCTAGTGGCGAGCTTCACAATTAAAATACATGCAACAATAACACCAAGTAATTCTATGAATAGTGGAGCTAGTTCCACTATATCTTACAACTAGATTCTCTGATCTTATAAGTAGATTCTCTGATGTGACAGGATTTAAACTCGTCTAAACACTTTCCTTCAAATTTAGCTGAAACAAGCTAAGGGACTCAAAAGAAGTTAGGGGGAGATAATAGTCAGAAATACAGAAACAGAGAGTTAGCGTATACACAGTCTTAAATCATTAGGAAAGCGGGCTAAGAAGTAGTACTAAAAAGTACCTGCCTTAAAGTTCCTTAGTTATGCTATATTTCTGTGATTTGGAAATTTACCGTGAATGATGGTGTTGAATTGTTTCCTGAAAACACGTTCCAACAAATTTCACTACATCCATGAATGCTTTCTGTCTGACTTTGTGAATTTCAGTCCTCCCTCCATCCTTCCTTCATTACTGGTTGGGACATAAGGCTAAGTCAGTAACTAGATCCCAGAAAACTGACTGGAGTCACTGACGATACTTCAAATTCTGCTTGGCTGAAATTGGAGTAACTTGCTGTTTGATCGCTACAGGGTATTCATGTTTCTCCAGATGAATTTACTGGTCGAATAACAGCAATCATACTTTCTCAGCAAACTGTTTCAGAGTTTCTGGCTGCAGAAACCAAATGTTAGTTTTGTTTGCACAGCAGTCAGAAGACTCAAGAGCAGCACCTGGAAATACTTCCCTGAGTGAGAGAATCACAATTTGGCTACAAGTTTGTTTGTTTGTTTGTTTGTTTTTTGTTTCCTGTTTTGTGTGTGTGTGTGCCTGGAGTCTGTGCACATCTGTGCACATGTTATAATGGGATCCAAGAATATGACTAACAGCTGAAATATGCGCATGTGCAATAAATATTATTACAGTAATAGTAATAGTAATTATTTCAATTTACTTGCACATTTTTAATTCTCAATTTCAGAAACTAAATTGATACTACTTTCTTGGTAGGATAGTTTTACAAGCACATTACTGTGAAATAAGCTATGATTTGGGGAAGCCAGTGCTGTTGATACACGTAAAAGTGAAATGGACCTTCTGGAAAGAGCTAATGTAAAAGCGACAAGAACGATGCACTTTCTAATTTCTAATGTACCCTTTGGACAAGCATAAATTAACTTACCTGAGTGAGTTTCACATTCCTGGAATGGAAATCTGATTCCTTTTGCATAACTAGATAGAGGAAACTAAACACCAGTTTATCTAGAGGTAAGGTGTATAAAAGTTGACATTTTCCTGTGATTTTCCAACTAAAAGTTATGTTTGATTTTCAGAATGAAAGTTGGCAGACAACTTCTCTAGGTCAAACCATTACTGATTTTGAGAGAACTGAAAAAAGAATAGCTTTTCTCTACTATTTGTAGTTCGTAAATTACATAAGTTTGTATAGAGGTAACATCTACATCTGTCATCAGACTAATGAACTTAGCCAGAAAAAGAATGACATCTTTTAAGGCACACAAATCCATCCTTAAATCTCAAACACAAGCAACAGACTTCAAAATTGAAGTCAGACTGCTATGTACTACAAACATCTCTGAGCTGTACGTATGCCTCAAGGTGACATGACAGTGTGTGCCTCTCCCTACAATAAATAATATCCTCAGAGCAAATTTGTAGCAGCTCATTTAAGAATCTAACATATTAAAAGGGAATATTGTCATAAAGAAAAAGATTTTTTTAACGGATCATAAAACAAGAATATTTCCTAAAGCCTGTATGGAAGTACGGAGCAGGGTTTGGCTGTCTGTGTATATATGTGTGCTAAATGCATCTTTCTGTCACTCTGCGATAGCTTTTTTTAATATGAAATATTACTGGAAGACTGATGGTGAGAATTACAGGGTAAGAAAATGCAACACATATAGTAACTTCTAGACAAAGCTTAGATATTCTGATTACCGGCAGTAAAAAGAATCCAAAATCAAAGACAAAATTTTCAGGAACATCGCTTGCACTGTTGCTTAACATTACTTGTTCTTCTTCTTTTCTTTTAATCACATGTGGATGGCCAGAGAGGAGAAAAAAAAATATTTACAAAGTAGGTGTTCTTAAAGACTATTACTGAAAATATGCCTTGTTTATCGATATTGATTATTCTTACCCAAGGAGTCATCCCAACTTTATTTTTGAAACTTTTGCTTTAGTTTACACAATGCTATTCTTGATTTCTGTAGGAAGAAGTTGAACAACATGGAAATAATTGGTTCAGATATATTCATTTCTTAGGAATTAAAATGAGCAAGTACATCTACTGAATGCAAACTTTAAAGTGTGTTTATAACATATAAGTCATCAACGATTTGGCTGCATGTATACCTATTTTTGAAATGTAGATGTTTTTATATTGAAGTCACTACTTGAAAAAATGCAGTGGCAAAATAAACCTTAAATCAGAGACAAGCTTGAATAGCTTTGTAACGAGGATGATTTATTTTGATTCTCACTTCTGATTTCTGAGTTGTCACTGCTGTTGTATACTTCATCCATGCAACTTTGCACAACTGGCAGGGCTGAATATAAACCAAAGCCATATGTTTATGTCCTTTTGCCAAACGACTACAGCAAATAGTTCTATTATTCCCTTAGGTAACCAATGTGTGCCAAGTATTTCTATTAGACTGCTTTACCAAGGCTTTAGAGGGCAGAGTCACAGCTTTATGAAATTAAAGGGCAACTGCTAGCTTTTTAAATTTACAGAAAAATTATATAGTCTACTGTGCTGAAATGCAGTTTAACATAAGTTGATGCGTGATCCTACTTTCTGGAGGCTTGTTTTCTGGATTTTTATTTTTGATGTAGTTCAATGTCTTGTCACTATTTACTGGACTACTATGTACTAAGTATCATTTTTCTTCCTAATGAAGAAAGAAAATATCAATAGTCAAACAGAAAATAAAATGCTTAGACACCTAAAGATCTTTCAAAAAAAAAAAAATTAAATCAATATACATTAATCAAAAATATTCACAAATAAGCTGTTCCTCACAGATTAAATTTAAGCAGTGCATTATGAAATACATTCTCACTCCTGGAGTCATATAGATTCAAAGGTATTTGTGTTGGTATTTAATGTTAACAGAACATAGTTCAGAAACTTATCTTTTTCATCATTGTTATACCTGATTCTTGAAGACTGCTGTTCTTAAAACAGCTGATGCTATGAAAGGAATATAGTCACAGCGCATGAGACACTACATAGTATTCTAGTACTAAGATGTATTTTGATTCAAATTATTATTTTTCTAAATAAATTATCGCACCTTTGCCTGTTTCCAGGTGAAAATATGTGCAGATTCCAAAAGACTAAATTCGTCTCTCTGCCCAAGATGCCTTGCCTGATTTAACAGATAATCCTGAAATTCATTCTCTGTAAAAAAACAACCAAACAACAACAACAACAACAAAACAACAACAAACAAACAAAAACTGCTATACTAAATAAAATGTAGATGAAACAGGACAGTTTTTATATCAAGCGGGCAAAGAATTGCTGTTTTGTGCGGTTTTTCAAAGATGTGGTATATAGGCATTAATGATGATTTTGAAAGGCAGAAATAATAGCATTTTTTCTTTTGTTATGGTACTTTTTTTATATTGTTAATGTCCTCTCCAATAGCTTATCAATTAGACCTGTTCTAAGAGAAGTTTTTCTTGATACACAGACAGGTAACCGCAGTTTCTATATGTAGAAATCCTGAGTCAAACATTTTTACTGCACCCACACCCCTTCAACTGAGTAAGATGGTTTGGTACATGATGTGAAATAAATGATATGCATTCTAAAATTTCTTTTTTTTTTTTAATATCAATATTTAAAGTCAGGCAGACTGATAGTATTCTTACTGTAAGCAAACTGGAGGCTATCTTTGACATTTCTCTATTAATATTTATTCCTTTCTGTAAGGAAACTCGCAGTAAATCAACAATAATGGTGAGAGAAGAGCTGAAGTTTATATCTGAGTGTATAGTACTGAGGGCCTTGTGTTCAGAAATAAGGAATACTCACACCCTTTAAACACTTAAAAGAAAGTTGAATGCACTTGCAACCTGAGAAAACGTCTGTGATTAGTTATTATACAGAGGCTTTATATTAGCATCACTTCCGCCACTAGTGAACAAAATATAAAATATTACTTTCACTTGCAATTTCAGAGGTGCTTTTCAAATAGTATCCACTCTGCTTAGTAAAATATATCTGTTCATTCTACCTATTCTAATTATAGATTAATGACAAAGTTTGAAGATAAACTTTCAGAACCTCAAGGTGAAACTTTAACTATTTTTTAATGATATCTGGCATTTGGCCAATAAAATTTGTAATGTTATATTTCTGAAATCGGAAAGGCTCATTCTAACAGATTCTCAGGGAGTCTAGAGTTTAGTGAGTGACTAATTTCTGCTTGAGTCCTAATAGATAATTAGTTGCATCTCATCAATAACTTTTATTTAAAATAAATAAGCTTTTATCAAGTAGCAAAACAGACAAACAGATGCAACATGATGAAGAGGGGAGAAAAACCAGAACAAAACAGCCCAATACTGAAAAGGTTTTTAAGCAGTTTTCTAGCCAATAAGTTGCTGGAAAAAGATGTTGTTTACCCTCAAAGGCTTCTTTCTCCGTTATTCTCTTTAACCATCCACCACAAAAAAAAAAAAAAAAAAANCAACAAAAAAAAAAAAAAAAAAAAAAAAAAAAGGAGCCTTAAAGCTTTCTACCTGCCTTGTCTTTGTTCAAAACACACTAACCTAAAACAAAAGATCTCTGAAAATATCTACAATGGTGAACAAAGTATTTTCTAAAGCCTAAAACTTAGAAGCTTTTTGTTTAAAATCCTATCATGTTATGTATTTATTAGCAATATATTTTTCATTTATTTTCTCAAAGATTGCCAATAAAGAACCAAATCACATAAGGGAGTAGCTGTAAACCCTTAGAGTTTCCTAATGTCAAACTCATTAGCATCCGAATAACCACACAGCAGCACATCATCTGCACAATTGCAATTTTTTACTACTTTTAATAGCGTTTCTCAAAGGGCTCATTTTCAACTTTCTTCAGTGGTTAGTTGGTTCTCTGGGGAAAAGGAGCTTCCTGACGCTCACAGCTTCCACTCAACAACCAGGCCGTTTGCTGTCAGAAGCATCAGCCCTCTGCCCTAACCCCATCTGCTGTCTCTCTCATCCTAAGGGAGTGAGAGTTAAGACAGCACAGCTGAGATCCACTTGGAGAAGTGCACAAAAGGACAGGAAAATTTACAGAACTTTTTGTGTTTAAATTCACATAATAAGCTAATACACTGAAAGTCCTCCTCTAAAGAAAATTAACCTGGGCTAGATCAGGGCAGGGAAGGAGGGTTTAAAATTGTGTTGGAAAGCTACTTCCAACAGTGCCATTTGCTATTTTACTCCCATCTGCCTTGTCCACGACATCACCAGCTATTTTTGAAAAGCAGAGCGTTATAGTAGGACAAAAGTAAGACTTCATATAAAGCACAAAACTTGACCCCTCTCCTGTGCTAATTAAAACAGAAGTTATTGGTTAATAAGTTTAAATGTGCTATTTTATCTCTCTTTCACACAACAGAGTGCTGGCAACCATACAGCTGATTTGTGGGTGAATACTCACATTTGAAAATACGGAGTTTCATAAAAACTCTAATACAATGTCATGCATCTGTCATGTTATAAACAGGGTGTGTAGGATTATGCTGTGTCATGGGATGTGACATACCCCTAATGGAATATAAACTGTGTGTCATCCCTGTCCACACTCCAAGAAGCAACTTGCATTTCAAATATAATGCTGGCATCTGATACTTCAGGTAGCAAACAAATTTATTTAGGGAGAATTACTGCTGATTTATATCAAAATCTTATAAAATAAGTTATTGATAAATGTTTTTTTTTTTTTTAGTGTATTTTATCCATTATAAAATTGACCATAGGCTAAATTTTGAGGTATAGGAAGGAGTAGAGATAAAAGAGCAATGCAATGGCTGCAATGCCAACTGGAAAAGGAAGATTTCAACCTCAAGAGGCCACAAAGACCATCTATCTAGGTTATTGGCAACTTAGATGATAAGATTGCTGTTGATGGGAATCATATAGAAACAACTTATTTGTCAACAAAGGTTCTTTGATGGAATTGTTCCCCTTAAGACCATATGTATGTTGATGTGAAGACTTTTGGCCCAAACTATTCACGGCTTGCATGAATTCATTTATCCATTTGAGTAAAGAATTGTGAAGGAAAAAAAAATGTGATTTATAGATGGTAACCGATGCCTACACTTCAACTCCCTATGCAGGCTGAGGAAGGTGATTGTCCCCCTCTACTATCATGAGGCCCAACTTGGAGTACTGCATCCAGGTCTGGGGTCCCCAGCACAAGAAAGACGTGGACCTGTTGGAGCTGGTCCAGAGGAGGGCCATAATCAGAGGGCTGGAGCACCTCTGCTATGAAGAAAGACTGAGAGAACTGGGGATGTTCAGCCTGAAGAAGAGAAGACTCCGGGGAGACCTCACTGTGGCCTTTCAGTGCCTGAAGGGGGCTTATAAAAAAGATGGAGAGTGACTTTTTACGTGGGTAGATAGTTATAGGTCAAGGCGGAATGGTTTTAAACTGAAAGAGGGGAGATTTGGATTGGATGTTAGGAGGAAATTCTTTACTGAGAAGGTGGTGAGGCACTGGAACAGGTTGTCCAGAGAAGCTGTGGATGCCCCATCCCTGGAGATGCCCAAAGTCAAGTTGGATGGGGCGTTGGGCAACCTGATCTAGTGGGTGGCACCCCTGCCCATGGCAGTGGGTTTGGAAGTAGATGATCTTTAAGGTCCCTTCCAACCCAAACCATTCTATGATTCTATGATACCTGAATTGATTTTCTTTTTTTTTTTCCTATCCTGAAAGTGAAGCTTGCCTGTCTTCAAAGACCTCCACCTTTTTCAAATGGCACCTCATTTCAACTAAAATAATAAACTTTATAAACCCACAAAGATGGAATAAATGAGTTGCTTGGTTTGTCAATGTAATGGTTCAGTGAAGTCACCTGGAATGTTTGCAATTCATTCTTTGGTTTATAGGCATTTCCAGTACAACATGATTTTGTACTGACTCTGAAGTGCCAGCTTACTGAGATCCGTGAGTCATACCAGGATACTGATGTGAGTCACCGTTTGGGCCCTGATCCTCACTATC
>VXAL01007179.1:188364-190218 GCA_013399475.1 Chauna torquata
GTTGATCAGGCATGAAACACTGAATAATAAACTTCTGCATGCTTGTTTATTCCTTTTCCTCTTTTTAAACGAATTCATAGCTTCAAAAGAACTAAAAGTTATTCTCTGTTCTCATGTGGTAACTATGGTAACTATGTTTCATTAAAGTAACCACTTAACTTCAAGGCTTGTGTTACAATGATATGCATTATTTGGAGTAAAAACACACCATAACAACCTTATGATTTCAGAGCAATTTTAGAAGAAAGTTCAAAGAGCATGCGTCATTGGTTCTGGAACACAGGGTTTATTTTATTTTAAAACATGTTTACTCTTTTTCTGCCTGGATGACTTTCCTGCATGGAGTCATCTCCGTTGTGAGGTACTGTGTAGGGGGACCACTACAGTCTTCAGCAAAAGATGACCGTACGCTGCTCATTGAAGGAGTGCTTAGCAGCTGCGGGATTGAGGCCAGAGTGAGACTCCTGAGCACACAGATCAGTTTAACTAAGACCAGCAAAATCATATTGATTTAACTACTCTGTTACAGCCTCCTCCAACATCAGGAAGATTTTGGTTCAGCTACAAGCTTGCTGTTTAGGGACCACTGTTACAGTCCTCATACCGCGGTTTCCAGCAAACTAGTTAGGAATCAATGGAATTCTACAGAATCTACAGAAGTGCTGGAGCTGATTAAGTTCAGTCAAAGTGGTCACTTCTCAAATACTTACAGGTTTAATCTAGGTTACTATATTCCTTCCCTGTGATTTCTGACTGCTCCAGCTGAATTTTATAGGATTAATTTAACAGCTAGAATTAGGACATCACAACTCTTATGCTGGACAAAACCCATGGCTAATTAGCTCATTGAACATTCTCCGACATAGAGTCAAATGGAACAATGAACCTAAAAATACAAACTATTTTGATAAAAAGAAATGCAACTACCATTCTGCTACCCTGTGCATTCATCCTTCCCTTCCTAAACAACAAGCTCTCTTCATTAAGCATGACAGACATGTCCCGAGAAACGGAAAGTCACACAAAGGGAAGAAGTGTGCCTTCCCTCAACATGCAAATCACATATGTTCATTAACTAGAAGAGTGCCATGTGAAGTACAGTCTGCCACCATCTAAAAGACTTGTAATGACCCTAACTGTTAAAGATAATAGGACTTGCTTGCACTACTGCACTGCTCTGAAGATCTTTGGATCATGCTGAGCAGTACAGGAAAAAAAACAAACCAAGAACAAAAATACCACCATCAAAGTAAGAAAGAACATGCAAAACCATTGACTAATATTTGTCAGATACAGAAATGTGCATGTAAAATGAGCACTGGGATAGACCTCCTATTTGAAAAGTTTTCGCCCAGCAAAAGTTTGGATCATATCTGTGGAGCAAGGAAAAGGATGTTCAGTTTGTTTAAAGTTATGTCAAGACGTCAGTGGCACCAGGGAGAGCAGTTTAAATTCTCTTTTGGGGGCTTTTTATGATTCTGCAGTGGGTTGAAGGTTATTTCGTAAATTGGCATCTGTCTTCTGTCACAGACATAAACAGAAGGCACCATGATTGTACAAAATAAAAAAAATAACAATAATAATAAAAAAACCACCAACACCAACAGAAAGAGATTCTTTTCTTCCCTCTGCCACTGATCTATTCTGTGACCTTCAGCAAGTCTCTTAAACTTTCAGCTAAATGAGAATAATGACATAGAGTACTGTGAAGTGCTTTTGTGCATTTCTAACCATGCTTTAAGGTAGTGAATACTATTTTCATCCTCACACATTCATCAATTTAATAGCTTGCTAATGTTTTCACTTCCTCTGAAACTCAACCTGATACTTCAAGAGTATATTATTACTTGGGAT
>VXAL01007180.1:0-13861 GCA_013399475.1 Chauna torquata
TATGATTCTATGATTCTAATTCTAACCTTTGATGTAGGCCTATGACGTAGACACACCTTGAGATACGAAAAAGAAAGACCTAGGTCTTCAAAGGTACGTACAACACTTAGTTTCCACTGAATATTTACGTGGAAGTTAAACACCCACATCCCTGGGAGAATCAGGGTCTTTCTGATTTAGTAACAGTCCTAAAGGCTGAGCGGGGAACTGGTTCCACATGCCACATCTAAGGTTAATCCTGTTGCCACCTGACCATCCTAATGAGGTCTTTCTTCCAAACTGTTTTGGAAGAGGAGTCTACAGATGAAAGAGTTTATATGCTTTGATTTAACCAGAATAGTGCCTGTTTCTTGAGTGAAAGCATCTCTAGAAATGTCTCATACCTTGGCCACTTGTGAAGAGAAGCCTGTATGTTTTTCCCAGCATCAGACTGGGGCTCATTTGGTAGCATTTGTATGGAGAAGAGTGTTTGATCTGAACATTACTGCAAACAGAAACAGAATAGCCAGTTGGAAAAGTAATAAATCTGTAGACACTATTTTGCTGTGTCCATCCTCAAATGTACTTTTGTGGGATAGCAGCAGACCAGAGAATAGAGCATAAAACACAAAAACCACAAAGCATATAATCTTTGATTTTTTGTTAACTTCAAAATCAGTTTTTCTGAAGTCTTTTTTTCACCTCCAAAGCCATTCTGCACCTTACTCTTATTGCAGTAAAACAAAATAAATGAAACCTTACCAAAAACAAGAATGATAAAATATTTCCTTGTTAAAAAAATATTTCCTACTTCTTAGTGTAACAATTTATCCACATACTTTAGATTTGGTAAGACTGCCAGAGGAATGACCTTGTTCAGTACTTCAATTTACGTTTTCATCTTCAGGAATTTCGGGTGCCTTATGAGCCAGCAAATATAAAATACAAGAACACATCTTATAGCAAATGCATTTCTTTTATCGAATAAATAGAAAATCAAAGCTTCTTATATGGCAGAAGCCCTCAACTATAACAGTATGATAAAATCAGACTGAAATTTCAAGTTTTCTGTTATATTTTTCTTGTCAGAGAAAAACCTAATAAGCACTGCTTTTGGTAGAAGGCATCTACAAGAAAAGCAAATCAAAACAAAAATAAGTTAAGGCCTTTATTTATTTATTTTGTACCATTGTGAAGAATTTCATTATTGACATTATTTTATTCGAGGGCAAAAATATTTTTGGTACAGCTAAAGAAAAGTGCCCCTCATACAGGCTCTTAAAGTACACTTCAGTGCATTCAAAGCCTGAGAACAGAATATAATAGAATATAACTGAACATAACAGGCCTTCTACAAAACTTGTGTTCAGAAACATTTTTTAACGGGTTGAAGGAAACAAGAAGTGGGTGTACTGAGTTAGATCTTACTGTTTCAGTGTTGCTTGCTTTTCTCAAAAAATGTCTACATCTCGGGGAAATCTCTGATATAGAGAACATACTAAAGGTACTACATAGAAAGTCAAGACTTGGTCGACCAGCATAACTATATGACTAACTTTAAGCAAGGTGAAGCATCCCTTGACACATATTTATGTACCAGTCTGAATAGGGAAAACATATGAACCAGTGAAATCAGTACTATGGATACCTTTCATGATGAATTTTGTACTACAAGATGGATAAAAGGTATTTGGAATAATGTGATAAAGAACATTTATAAGCCACAAGACATATTGCATCTATTGAACATTGAATCACTGTCTGTGAACATTTTTAAAGGGGGAAAATATTTCCTTTCCTGCTAAATATTGTTTTATGGAAATGTAAGAATGAAACATTTCACTTTCACTGGTGGTCTCAGCCTTAGTTCCTCTCCCTTCCTGCTCCCCTACATTTTAGCCAAAGTATTGAATATTGTCTTTGTTTTCAAGGAACTTGAGATGACATCTTCTGGTGTGTAAGACAACCCCTACATTTTGTCTTGTGCTAATTTCAGGAGAAATTTGGGATGATTAGCATATCTCCAGAGGAACATATCTTTTTTTCACTAATAGTGATTTTCTTCCTACCAATTCTGTTGCAGAATCATAAAAGATAGGATCATTTTAGTATAGTATATGGAGTGTTTGTGTAATTTTTTTTGAGGTAAATTGTGATTATATTACACATAACTGTAATATATTGGCCCATTGGGGCCTTGACAAATGAAATTCTAATTTATGTATTATACTGCATAGACAGCTAGTCAATTTATGTTAGAAAACAAAAGACAGCAGGTACAGCAGAAATTGAGAGAATAAACTAACAGGACAGGAAAGAGATGCTGTGGAGTTTCTGAGTCTCTCTTCCCAGGTAAACAAACAAATGAAAGCCAAGTGGTCAAAAAAAATACATGTAGAAAAAAAGGAGGAGTATTTGGTGCAAATCATCCTTTTGTTAAATAAGGCAGTGTTCAACAAAGAAGCCTCACATATTTGAAGGGGTTTCAACCTTTTAGGTGTTCATAACAATGCTGCCTGGGATAGACAGAGAGGAATTGGTTCAGTTCTACATTTTAATGTGAAGCAGAATGTGACATGAGTGTTTTGGCAGGCATCATACTTCCTTTGAACAACAATATTTCACCGTTGCTTAAGCAGTAAGTCTTTTCAGTGAGAGGCAAAGTTCCAGTCCTGAATCCCATTTTGTTAATGCCAGCAGTTCTTGGGAAGAGTGGCTTTGATACACAGCCAGCTCCAGTGTGGACGCTCATCTTCCACCCATCTAAGTTTCCATCTCTTTCAGATATATAAGGTATTTTCAATGTACCAGCAGATATAATGTTGCAGAAATGCCCAATGATCTGTCAGGTCTGATGTTAATTTGTATGCATTTCAACAGCATCTCACCACAATGACAATTCTAAGGAACTTACAAATGAATCCCAGTCCCTCTTTCTCTTTTCTTGCATTGTTTCATACCATTAATGACTGTGTTCCCTGGGGCAGATCTGACAAAAGAGCTAAGGGAGCTGGAGTTGTGGGATAGTGTGAAGCAATGAGCACATTCTGTCATGCAATAAGGGAGGTAACATCTGTCCCATGCCAGCTGTTTCTGGCCCTGAATCACCCAGTAGATGAAATTATCTTTGTGAATATTTTACCAAAATTGTAAGGGACTTGATAGCAGAAGTGTGATACCAATATGAGATGCTTTTTTTTTTTTTTTCCCACAGGAGTTTGTAGACTAAAGGTATAGAAGGAAAGTAATTCTTTAGCAGTGACTGAAGCTTGTTTTAAACATGAAGAAAACTAAAGAAGGAAAAAAAATGAATTGATGCAGTGTTTTTAATCTCTGTGAAAACCCAAGAGTATTTACTATGTTGAAATTCCTGATACAGTCCAAATTGCTGCTCTGGAACAGTAGCAGATTGCCACAGTGGAAAATGGATTCCTTGAAACGACCTTGTTTTGAAGATCAAGCAGTCCTTATACTCATTCCCGGTACCTCCTGGTCATCTCACCTTACTTAATACTAAAGGATCTGTCTAACTTTCCAGAGTGGTTTATGGATGGACTTTTAAGTACAAATGATTTGATGCTGGAGCTGTGTGTTTGTCATTCCTTGTAAACTGGATGATCTAAGATTTCAGCCTAAAGGTGATACAGCAATAGAGAACCATACAAATAATAAATGATAATAATTAATTAGATCAGTCTAAGCATGAAAAGTAACACTACAGAGCTCCCCGAGGTGCCTCTTCCTGACATGAAGAGTTCACCTTGAGGATGAATTGGCAGCTCATTCTCCATACCCATGCAATTTCCAGTCTCCCTGAGAGGCTCTATTAGCAGCAATTGTGTTTGTAATTTGTAGACATGTCAATCACCTAATTTCATATAGGCCACTGAACAATTATTAGAACGCAACAATTTGGGTTACTACTGACCCAGGCTGAGTTTCAGCTGGTAATTTACATTTGAAAGACTCCATATGGTATTGCAAAGTCCCCGAGCCTGCAGTTTCCAACTGTTTATTTAATTCAGGTATGCTTATTAGTTTTTACACACATTCACACAGCCTACACAACTTAGTTTGTAGATGTGAACTGGTAAATGCCGTTGATTTGGCTCTACACGTGAAAAGCATAGTTTGCTAAATTAATTTGTGTGTGCCTAGGACCATTAATGAAAAGTGCTGGTGACTTCAGAGCATTCAATTTTTTCTTGTTTTTGTTGCTCCATGTTTTCAGACTTGGGCCTTCAGCTCTAAAACTTTGGAAATATTACCATGGATGCTTTTGCCCTCAGTTTCTCTATGTTTCCTGGCCTGGCTGCCTGCCCAGTCACAGAAAGCTTGATGCCTGATCTTGTGCCTGCAAACCCTGGGGAGAGCGCTCTACCAGGAATGGCATGGCATGTGCGTGGATTCACTCTTCCCATGGCCTGACTGTGGGCCCAGAGCCTGGGGTTTGCTTTCCAGAAATCATCCCTTGGATCACAATCCAGGTTGTCCCTGGGCACAACAAACCTAGTAAGGTTCAGAGGTTTAATTTTGCTTGAGCAGATGCTGTACAGTTTAGATGATGGACTTAATTGCTTATTATAGGTTTCAATACTGGAAGAATTGCTATAGTATTTGAATGCCTGGGACCATGGTGAGCACTGCTGACTTCCGTAATCCATTTGCCATCAATGCTTTTTCTGGGATTAACTATTTGAACTAAAAAGTTGCATAATATCAGATTTTACAAAGATCCTGATTCTTGCCTAGCTAGAAAAACCACAAGGGAGCAGCCTTTCTTAAAGTTTCTCAGTCCTTTTGGTTATTAACCAGAAAGCATAGAAAGGCACAAACAAACAAATGAAATTAGGGTAAAACTTCCCATACTTATCACAGATTTCAACACTTGTCTGTGGGCAATGCATGAAGTTTTGGATCTTGGCATGAGTGATAAATGCAATTCAGGTCTTATTTACAGTGATGTGTTCACTTTGCTTTATGATTACAGTCAGTGCTCAGCCTTGCGTGAGACATAGTGTGTTTGGTCCAGATCAACAAGAGCTACTAATCAGCATGCTGGGAATTAACTAGGAAAGTAAATGCTTTGCTGCATTAGCCTGGGGGCTCAGAGAGTGCGCTTTGCAGAAGTGAGCACCAAAAGTACTTACAAGGAGCTTGCCTCCATCAAACCGTGAAGAGTCCAGATAGGCAGGTCTTGTTCATAAGCGTAACTCTCCTTTTGGGAACAGCAAAGGGCTCTGCACTTCACTAACTTGCAGGAATGAGACATAATTTTCCTCCTCCCTGTCCTCTTTGACCATTTTGAAACTTTGCAAATGTTGAAAAGACAACAAGCTTTATTAGATGACCTGTCCAAGCAGCCCAAACCAAATCTGTACAGCCTGAACAACTGAAGTCTGTGAACTGCTGGAAAGAAAGATCCTGTTCTCATGCAACTGTTTTCAGAAAGAAAGAACAAGAGGAGTGAAATATACAGAAAATATATTAGAAGAATAGTTTAAAAAAGAACATTTTTCAAAGTTTTCTCAAGCTGTCAGCAGCTGTTTAAGTTTGCTCAAAAGTGATGAGGCAAAATGAAATCATTTCATATATGATTATTTTTATATTTTCAGGGTCTTTTTTTTCCCAGGTATTATCTAGTGACACAGAAGATAATGCACTGTATCCAGGCAGAAGCACTACAAAAAGATCAAACATTCCACTTCATCATCTTCAAATACTTTGATGCTACCATGGGCAAGAAGAATAGAGGAAAAGAAGAAAAAAGATGCTTTAAAATAGGATCTAGGAGAGAAAGAGATTATATGCTGAGCTGCTATAAATTACTGCTGGTAAAGCTGAGAAACCCCAAAACACTAGAGATGTAGCAATCTAGTAACTCAAGTAGAGATTTAAAATTCAGTGAACAACCCTACCTCCCCTCACGCTTACTTGGAGAAACATACTCCCTGCTGTTCACCTATTGGACTCAGGAGGAAGAGAAATATGCAGGTGGCCTACATATAAAGTATTCATGATTATATGAGTATGATTTACCTAAGTGTGAATGTGGTCATAAAGGAACCGAGGGGCAAGCCCCATTTGCTTCATAAAAAATATCTAAAAGCCACACCTCACAGTTAAGGTATAACATAGGTAATCCTAAATCAACTTTTCATTATTTATTTTGTGTCTCATGAATTTAGAGTGTCACTTTTTAACAACAAGTGGGTAATACGCTTTCCTAATAAATTCCTTAATTTTTCATCCAAATACTAAATGCTCGTTTCTTTCAGGCTGAGCAATTTCTCGGGGGCAAAGCATCACTACTGTTCCTTCCATCCATCCCCCTGCAACATATAAGCACGCTGCATCTTCTCCTTCATTTTGTTTGAGCACCTCAGTACTCCTTTGCATAAAGGCTGGATATGAATAAAAGAAAACAAACAACGAAGACTTCATACCACTTTCCAGTTAGTCTTAGTTAAGAAATGTAAGAAGCTTTAGAAGAGAACTTCTTTTGTTAAAATTACTAGGCCTGCTGGAACATTAAAGAAGTTCAATCTTCTGGGCAACCATCTCAATTTTTGCATGCTTATCGTGACATATTGAAACTGTTCTTTGGCCTTGTGGTGGTTTCACCCAGCTAAACAGGTGGCCTCCACCACAACCGCTCGCTCACTCCCCCTCCTCAAAGAAACAGGGGGAGAAAATATGATGGACCAGGGCTTAAGGGTTGAGATAAGGATAATTTAATTAAAGGGAAAAGAAATAATACAAGCAAAGGCCGCGCGGAAGCAAAGAGAGAAAGGATTCTCTACTTCCCGTCAACGAGCGGTGTTCGGCCACGTCCTGGGAAGCAGGGCCTCAATACGCGTAGCGGTTGTTCGGGAGGACAGACGTCTTCATAACGAGAGCTCCCCCTTCTCCTTCCCCTTCCCCAGCTTTTTATTGCTGAGTGTGACATCATATGGTATGGAATATCCCATTGGTCGGTTCAGGTCAGCTGCCCTGGTGATGTCCCCTCCCAACTGCTGCTCACCCCCAGCCCACTGGGTTTGGGGGGGGTTTGGAGTCTGGGTGCTGTGCCAGCGCTGCTCAGCAATAGACACAACACGGGTGTGGTATCAGTGCTGCTCTAGCTACAGGTGCAGAGCACAGAGCTGTATGGGCTGCTGTGGGGAAGTTAACTCCATCCCGGCCAGACCCAGTACAGGCCTTAAGGGACAGTCATAGTGAGTCTGTGATAATTTCAGCAAGGAATGGCAGGAGACAAACTGCATCAAACCTTATCCTCAGTCACACGTAGGAATTTAAGAAGATCTGCATGTAAATGAAAGTGTTTCATATGCTGTCTTAATATACCATAATATTTTCAGGCTGTTATTTCATGGATATTCTGACTTTTAATAACACAAGCCTTTTGATAGCTGTCTGTTAGTTCTTCCAAATGAAGCAAGACCATACAAAAGCAATGTGTTTTAGACTGAAGAACCAGGGAGTTTTGGTCCCCTTATTCTACTAATTTTGTATCAAAGTCCATACAGTGCTTCTTTAAGTTATTTTTACAAGTGACCAGCAGCTAATGTGGAGTAAATCTGAAAATGCAAATTAAAGAGTAAACTGAAGGGCCAGTTTCATGCAGTGTTGAGTTTCCCCTTCTCCCATGGGACTGTGATAAGCTGGAAGGCAGAATTTATCAAAAGAGAATGGTGAACCTCTTTTACATTTTTTAAAGGCAGTTCTGTCTTTCTTTCTTTGCATGGGTCCTAGGAAGTATGACCCATAAGGTCTTTATATGTCAATTTGGTTTTCTTCTATTACAAGACAAAGGCTGGGGTGGGGGGAAGGTTAGGTCCCATAGCCTGCTAACACCATTGCTGCTGGAAAGGAGAACATTAATGGCATTAATTAATGGTAGAAAACAGGGAGCCTGAATGGGTCTCAGTACTGGGAAGAGTCCGTGACCCAAACTATTAACATTTGGCTGTGGCTCTTCCAGTGGACTGTTAGTAGCCTCCTATATATAATGCTATGTTTTTTCTCCTTAAATTAAAATGTAAAGTTAGAATCATAGAATTATAGAATCATAGAATCATAGAATATGCCAAGTTGGAAGGGACCCACAAGGATCATTGAGTCCAATTCCTGGCTCCACACAGGACCACCCAAAANAGCTCCATGCCGTTCCCTCAGGTCCTATCGCTGTCACCAGAGAGAATAGATCAGCGCCTGCCCCTCCGCTCCCCTTGTGAGGAAGCTGCAGGCCGCCTTGAGGCCTCCCCTCAGTCTCCTCTTCTCTGGGCTGAACAACCCAAATGACCTCAGCCTCTCTTCGTACGTCTTCCCCTCCAGACCCTTCACCATCTCTGTAGCCCTCCTTTGGACGTTCTCTAATAGTTTCATGTCCTTATATTGTGGTGCCCAAAACTGCACATAGTGCTTGAGGTGAGGCCGCACCAGGCAGAGCAGAGCGGGACAATCCCTCCCCTCGCCCGGCCAGCAGTGCTGTGCCTGATGCACCCCAGGACATGGCTGGCCCTCCTGGCTGCCAGGACACACTGGTGACTCATATTCAACTTGCCATCGACCAAAACCCTCAGATCCCTTTCTGTGGTGCTGCTCTCCAGCCTCTCGTCCCCCAGTCTGTATGTATATACAGGGTAGCCCCTTCCCATGTGCAGAATCTGGCACTTGCTCTTGTTAAACTTCACGCAGTTGGTGATTGCCCTGCCCTCTAATTTGTCAAGATCTCTCTGCACAGCCTCTCTACCCTCAAGGTAGTCAGCAGCTCCTCCCAATTTAGTGTCATCTGCAAATGTACTTAGTATAATTTCGAGTCCTACATCCAGGTCATTTATGAAAATTTATTAAAGAGAATTGGCCCTAAAATGGAGCCCTGCAGAACCCCACTAGTGGCTGGAAGTTATGAGGAATTTCCAAAATGATACAGAAATAGCAAGGATGATAGGCCCAGATGCTGAACCTCTTTGTGCACCTTTTTTTTTTAATTAAAAAGAAATCAAGAATTTGATGATCGAAAGCTGCAATTGAGGCTGTATTTCAGTTTTCAATATTTCAGTATTCAATAACCACAAACTTCAGGATGATGTTTGTGACAAATATGTGTTTTGAGAAACCTTTCAAAGACATGACAAAAACTCCGCCCTCTATAGCCTCCAGCAATACCACCTCGTGCTCTGATCTTTCTAGATTTTGCATGCTATGGTAGACAGGTTGAGTGTTTGACTGTCAAACTCCAAGGAAAACTGAAGTAATGCTGGTGACTGTGGAGTGCTGTGCGGTTAACACCATCCCTGTTCAACACTGAGCCTGTCACCTGCTACATCTCTGGTGAGCACTGACTTCCGGAATTAAGGCTGCAAGTCAAGAAGTTTAATCACCCAAGGTCCCATAAGGATCCTACATCAGGGAAAACACCAGTCTTGACATGCTGTTGATTTACATTCTTCCTGCAGCCACATTCAGGGGCAGAATGCTTAAGTTCTTGTTTGAAGCTTGTGTCTCATGTGGTCTACTACGTCATATCTGGTTTTCTGATTTATGCAGCAGAGGTTGGGAGAAAGGGTTGCTCATAAATACTCTTCAGTTTCTTCAAGTGTTTGGAATTAGCTTATGATTTAATATTTGTAAAGTATTTTGAAATCTCTGTGAAAGGTGATATAGAATGCAGTTTGAGGGGCAATTTCAGATATGCGATGTCAGGCCATTCCAGAAAGCTTAGAAAGACAGCAAGTTTAATTTCTAAGAATACGACACAATTAAAATACTTTGTCAAAGGGAATCCTAGGGCAACCTACAGATGTGAAAGATGATACACCAACAGAGCCTAAAAGAAGTGCAAGATTTACAAAACTGTAGGTTCCTCAAATACTTGCACCTCAAACACTGTGTTCAGTTTTGGGCCCCTCACTGCAAGAAGGGCATTGAGGTGCTGGATTTTATCCTAAATATGGCAACAAAGCTGGTGAAGGGTCTGGAGAACAAGTCTTATGAGGAGTGGCTGAGGGAGCTGGGGTTGTTTAGCGTGCAGAAAAGGAGGCTCAGGGAAGACCTTATCACTGTATACAACTACCCTAAAGGAGGCTGTAGCGAGTTGGGGGTCGGTCTCTTCTCCCAAGCAACAAGTGATGAGAAGAGAGGAAATGGCCTCAAGTTGCATTAGGGGAGGTTTAGGTTGGATATTGGGAAAAACTTCTTCACTGAAAGGGCTGTGAAGTATTGGAACAGGCTGCCCAGGGAAGCAGTTGAGTCACCATCTCTGGAAGTATTCAAAAGACATGTAGATGCGGTGCTTAGTGACATGGTTTAGTAGTAGACTTGGCAGTGCTAGGTTAACGGTTGGACTAGATGATCTTAGAGGTCTTTTCCAACCTAAATTATTCCATGGTTCTATGTTTCTGTGATTCCTGTGGCGTGCTTGGAGTCTCATAATCCCACAAGCATGAGACTCATTTATGAATTATTTGTAAATAGCAAAATGGCAAGGTCATTGTTTTGTTGTTTGTTGTTGTTGTTGTTGTCATTGTCATTGTTGTTTGTTTGTTTTGAGAAAGATGCTAAATGATGATTAAGAAAGTTAACTCAATTTTAACATCTAATAGGCATCAATACAAGGAGACCATCTTGCTAAAGAAAACTGGTATTTTCAAACACAACAGCCAATAATTACAGTAATTTTCTATTCCCCAAATCTCTGATTGCCAATATATTCAGATGGCTTCCCATGTCATTTTATAGCTGCAGCTACAGCTTAGTGGCTTCTGATGAGCATTCCAGTAAATATTTACTATTTATCTTTGAATGGCTGACTGTTTAGTTTTATTCAAGTAGGAGCAAATAAGAATCTTTTTTTTTAATGCCTCTTTAAAAAAGAGATGAATGTAGCATGCTAAAAGTTATTTTGAATTGCACATTAGGGAGATTATTGAGTCCATGATGGACTTTAGAGCCATCAGTCGCACTTCTCAGGAAGGGGACCCCCATGAAAACGAAAACAATTAAGTCTTGCAGGAATTAATAGTCTTCAAAGAAGTAGCAACAAAACAAAACAAACAAAAAAAGCCAAATGAACAATAAAAACAAAGAAATTGAGGTGCCAGAAGAAAACAACTGAGAACGCAAAGAAATACATGGGCAGAAGGAAAGGAAAGCAAATCAACGGAAGATCAGCACAGGCACTGCAAAGGCACTGTGTTTTTGGGTGACATTAACACGTTAATACAGTATGAGGAGTCCTGTTTAATCCTGAACTTGGAATGGATACATATTACTGCAGGATGTGACACCTCCTCTTCTGCTGCTGCTACTGCTGTTTCTCAGGACTTCTTCTATCTGGGCTGGAGGGCTTCTCTGCTTACTACAAGTCTGTGTGACAGAGCTCACAAAAAGCTGAAAACTACTTTACTTGCAAGGTGTAGAAGCAATGCTTTTAACACCCCAAATTTAAAATCTGATTGCTTTAGCTTACTTCTTCCTGAGGTTTCTGCAATGTATTTTCGGTGGCAGAATTACACTGCTAATCTAAATCTGACACTGGGTGCACACTTTTGTGGTATTTGGGACTGCGCCTATATGACCTGACCAGCTCAAACAGAGACTGCACTGAGTGCCTTGGGAGCCTTGTTTGGTAAGTGGTAATGGCAGAAATTTGAGGAGTGACCCACCAGGATGGTCTCTGGTCATACAGTACTAAATGTCCAGTTCTGATCCTCTCTATGTCAGAAAGTGTATCACTGAAAGAATTTTAAAAAAGGCAAGAAGGATTATCAAAGAGAAATGACTAAATAAAAGTGGACTCTTCTGTCTGAAAAATAGATGAGCAGGTCTCACCATGCGTGTAAAAGAATCTGGGGTTGTAAGGAGTGGGACTTGTTGCTTACTGCATCTTCTCTTACCGGAGCTCAGGGAAGGAAGGGATACAGAAAAGCTAACATATAGGTGAGTTTAGCAGTCTGCAATGTGCAGTTTAGCTGTGCTACTCCTTGCCAGAAGATGTTGCAATTTTTTAAGTTTATGTGGATCCCAGGGAAAGCTGGTGAAGGTCATGGAAAACAAATCCTTGGGGGATTTCTAAATATATATAGGAGTCATGTCTGGCTCAGGAATTACTTGCACTGCATAAAAGTTTGGAGGCTTGGTGGATATTTCAGGGAAAATTATACTAACTCTGTTCTTACACGCTGTTCAGGAGCTTACTTTCGTTCCTTCTGAGGGATGGAAGCAGGGCTGAAAGGACTTGGTCAGACCAAAGGTGACTAATGTTCTGGCATGCAGGTGGGAAGAAGTCACACCATAGGCTCTGCCTGGGTTGTCCAGGCTTGCCGTGCTGGTTTGAACACAGGCAGTAAGAAGTAGCGATAGCGCAAAATAGCATTGAAGCATTGAATGATCAGTAGATATTGCATGCTACCAGAGGGAAAGGAGCAACAAAGAAAGTACCTGCAGTGGAAAAATGGGCAGTTAAAAGCTGCATGAGAGTTTAAACTCCCTGGAAATGGAAGAGGTTTAAACAGCACTTCACTTTACCTCTGCTAGCAATGGATGTCAACAAAAGGCACAGATTCAGAAGGTAGTCTTCTTTCTAACAATAGCTAGCTCTTGATGTGTTTAACAGCTTCCACTTAACTCATGTAGAATAGACAGACTGTAAAACTGCTAGAAATATCTGAAGATTCCTGCATTCTACAGAAAAACTAAATTGATGAAGAGTCTAAGATGCTTTTTTTTAGAAAAAAAAAAAGGAGGGAAATGATGAACCCATGCATGCCTTCAGTATTGAACTGAGGCTGAACAGCCATTTTTGTAGTCTAGAAGAGTTGGAGAAGGTGTTAAGATGGAAGCAATATGCAAGTAATGACAGTACGTGCAATGTACTCAAAGACCTAATGTTAAGAGGTCAGATAGGTTTTCATAGGCAAAACAGGCAACGTTTCAGCCAAAGATAAGAGGGTTGCAATGAGACATTCATTCATTTTAAGCTGAACTTTATCAGGCAGTGAAAAAAGTGCTGCCAGAGTCATCCAATCAGAACAGGCAGGAGAAAAGCACAGGTAAAGTTGAACAAATAAATCTCGGTGTTTATTATATGTGCTTATTTCTATTAAATATATGGGTAAGCTAGACACACATGCAAATAACAGATTAGAATACAAAATTTGAACATTATCAAGAAAAAATGAATATATTCTTATGTTAAAAGCATGCCTACCCAGGGTCTTAAATATGTGAGGGAACAGGTATGAAGAATCTAAATAATCTGAAAGACGTACTAGGACACGGCTGAAGCACAATAAAAATTATAGCAAAATATAGTAGAGAGAGCCCCCAGAGTGTGTACTAATATATACCAATACAACATAGTAAAAATTGTTTCCTTTTTATTAAGAAATATTCAATGCCACTATGCTCAAACACACAGGGAGACTTTGGTCTTTTCAATAAAATATTTATATTTAGCTTAAACGTGTTGTAATCCCTGTAATTTACAGATGGTCTGTGTTGGATGAAAGTGACCATATACAATTTATTGCCCCTACTAAAAACAAGTCTGAACATGCTGTCCTGACAGGCATGGCTCTTTTGCACAGCATTTAAAAAAGTTTAATATATCGAGAGACTAGAAATACCTCCAATCCATCCTGATCTGGTAAAAATGCTGTGTCTGATCTCAGACAAAAATGCGTCCACTGAAGGCCACAGCTAATGCTAAATGTGGGACCTTAAAGAAGATAATGAAACCTATTATCGAGGTGTGCCTCAACCAATATAATCTTTAAATCTCACAACACAGAATGCTTTATTGAGCCTGTGTGGTGGTTTTACCCAGCTAAACAGTCGAACTCCACCACAACCGCTCTCTCACTCCCCCTCCTCAAAG
>VXAL01007180.1:14538-30954 GCA_013399475.1 Chauna torquata
CAGCGGTGGGTCCCTTTTGGAGCCGGCTGGAGCTGGCTCTTACCTAACATGGGGCAGCTTCTGGAATCTTCTCACAGAAGCCACCCCTGTGGCCCAAGAAAAAGAAACTACAATTCTGTTCACCCTAAACATTGTTCCCACAGGGAGAGCATAATAAGGGAAAATGAGTCACTGAAATGCTGTCCAGAGAAGTCCTCTGTTGTCAATAAATGCTTACATCAAACTGTTGTGGTTGTTTACATTAAAAGAAGAATTGCTTTACAAACACAAGTGTGAAAACAGTTCTGTTCTCTATCATGTATTTTGGCTTGTCTGGGACTTGTTTTGTTTTTAATTCAGTAGATCCTGACTACATATCCCCACCTGTAGTTATAATCAGTGGTTACAAATATTGCAATTAGCTGCTTTGGAAATGATTATGTTGTCACAAACAGAGGATTAGAACTTCATAAGAGGAAAAATCATCAAGAGCAGATGAATGCCTGAGAAAAAAAAAAAAAAAAGATCTGGATCTCATGCTAAGACTCATAATAATGAAATAGAAAGCCAGTAGTAGCAAAGAGGGAAACCAGAAAAGTATTACTACTTGTCTTTAATGTAATTTCCACACACACACACCTTCCCCCAAAGATTATTAAAATCCATTGATTGTGAGATGTCTGTTCTCACACAAAGATTTAAACTGATTAAAAAGCATAGTGTATAGGGGATTAAACCTTTATCCCATGACAAAGTTCCTCTAAATGGAAACAAAAATGACTGGATTCTGAAATTCTAAGAAAAAGATTTACTTTGAAGAAGAAAACTGTTTAATTTCATTAACACTAGTGCAAGCAATACAGGGCTGGCCCTGCTCTGACTTACAACTCCCGCCTAGAAACAATGTAAGAACTACGCTTCCCTAAAAGCAGCAGTTTCCAAAGTTTTCTAGATTCAAATGCTACTTCTGTAGGGCTAACTGCCCTATACATTGGTGCAAAGAGCTACCCCCTGCCAGGCTGTCAGGTATCAGCCACGACCCATCTCTGGCATGATGCCCTCTTGCTACCACTTCTGAAGAGAATAATCCATTCTCCTGCCAAAGCCAAATTTGAGTGTCTCCCCAAAAATATTCTGATATAATTTACAATTTGAAATCATTCTAATTATATGAAATACATTTTCTGAAAGTATTAATCTTCAGTACAACCTGTCTTTTACCTGGGTCAATGAAATTCTGTAAAAGTATTAGCAGAAATGCAGGAAATTCACTTGTTCTTATTTAATGCCAACCATACAGGCAAAGGCGATTGTTATCTCTTGCAGACACTTAACAGCAAGATTGCAGGCTGCATGGGATTTACGTGATAAAGGTTTGGTAGCAGGGGGCCACAGGGGTGCATCGCTGCCTTGAATTTTTGAATCAGAAATTAGTGGGAAAATTACAAGGAAAAATGCTTCATAGACAGTAGAAGAAGAGTGGGCGTTTTAGCCCTGAGCATGAAGGTGGACTTCTCCATGCATCTGTGAAGCTCTTCCTCCCTGCAGTTTGTTTTCTTCCTTCAGATTGCATGAAGGCTGCTACACCCAGCAGGAAAGATTAAAAAGGGCTGTGGAAATCTAGCCCTGAATAGTGAAAAATAGAGTACAGGCATCAAAATGGTTAAACCAAGCTTAGATAAAACAAAAAGAAAAACTATGCTTTTACTCACTCTTTTTCTTGAACCTAATTCAACCTATATTTCTTTGAGGATTGAAAGTGCTTATTTAGATCTTTATCGCAAATCTGAGATGGAGAGTAGTTTTAATACCAGGTTTTGTGCTGTGGAAAAGTAGAGAATTTATTATTATTACCAAATATTTTTTCTGGCCTTTCACTTTCAACTAGTAAATAATGGTCTGTTTTAGGAATTGGTTATTAAATGGAAGCTTGAAAATATGAATAGACTCATGATAAAACCAACTTGAAAATGACAAAGGAATTTTTCCTCCAACTTTTATTTAAGTGGTCCTTATACCTAAGAAAATCACCCCTAAGTCAATACTACTGATTACATTTCAAAACTCATTACTATGACAGTTTGAAGTGAAGTGGCAGGCTATCAGTCTTTGCTTTAGATCACATTTGCCAGAACTGTAATTTAAGATATATTTTTTTACAACATGATTTTGAAGCTTCATTTGCCACAATTTGTAAGATTTCAGTCATTAATCAAATATGTGTTGCTTGCAAGGACATTATGTTTTTTGTGGTCTAAATAACCCAGTTCTATTCCAAACCCGTAAATGGAGACATCTGGATATACTCTGTAAATACCTCTCATGACAATGTGTATGTACAAGGGTACTACTAATCAATACAAATAAGTCCATGTTTCATTTTTGCATTCACTTTCGGTGAATATTCATTGAGTGACTGCGAGGATCAATTAAAAAGAATTTAGAGTCTCAATTACTGAATCTTTTGAAATTATTTTGCCATTCATATGGACAAGAATTTTCCTGTAATGAGAACTGTGGACTTGTCTGATGGAAGAAGAAATGTTCTTTAAGAGAATGGAAAAAGTTGAATGCTGGGTATATAATAGAAAGTAATTTGAAACCATAATTGTGAAGCAACTGCAGTTGCCTTTGCTCCATATTAGAAGAAATCAGCTGTAGGTAACCAAATATAAAAGTAAATCAAAACAAAACAAAACAGTCAAAATTACTGTGGACGAAGATGTGGATTAAATGCTTTAGTGTTTTTCTTTTTGCTTATCAGAAATGGTCATAAGTAACATTGAGATAATTACTGTCAAGCTGTGGTAGTCCTCAGAAAAAAATAAATTAAGTGAAATATTTTGCTCAGGAAAATTGTAGCACATTCTTTTATTGAAAATTGGCACATTTTCTATTCTGATCACTGTGGGATGCTGCCTGGCTGCAGACAAAGTAGTCTGTCACCACAGTGGAATTGCCAGAAAGTCACTTCAATCCCTGTTGTTGCCTGGCCTCACCCTAAGTTTTCCTTAGGTGCTCCAGAGGGTCTTCTGGTGGGATGGGGAGTCCACAGAAGTGCTTACTTTTCCACTTCTACCCCCTGAATCCCACTTCTTTTATCGTGCCTAACAGTGTCAGCTTTTAGACTCCCACTTGCTATTACTGTTATGTAGTTATTTCTCTCTCTTTTAGACCACTTCCGAAAGAAAGACTGTTTATGTGTGGAGATCCCCATTTACGCACCTTTGCAACCTCAAACCAATGGGGGTCTATTAGTACATACTGTGTGATTACTTGAAAATAAAGTTAATGCTGTATCATAGATGAGTCCCAGACAGAAATTCCTCCATCTAGAATCATAGAATCATAGAATCACTTAAGTTGGAAAAGACCTCCAAGATCATTAAGTCCAACCATTAGGCTAGCACTGCCAAGTCTACCACTAAACCATGTCCGTAAGCACCACATCTACATATCAAGGGATATTGCATCCTCAAGGGATATTTCCTTAGTGATTCCCTGGTGACTTATAAAACTTACCAAGGACACTGAGCATCTGCTGGTTGGCCTAGCAGTATAGTGTTATGTTTGTGGTCCTTATTTCTTCTGTTCACCGAACTGCAACAGCCAGCTGCTGAAGTAAATGCACAGAATGGTTTGTCCTTAAACCCAAATAGAGCACTTAGGACAGAAAGCAGTGAGACCAGCTTGTGCTGCTACAAGGTTGAGATTCCTGTTATTTCCTTGTAAAATACTGGTGTCAACATGGGTAAGAAGTGCCATACTTGTTCTTCCACCTTGGAAGAAGTGAGGGTGCCAGTTCCTGTCATTTTTCTGACTGGTTCTTTCCCTGAAGCTCCCTGTCTGTTCAACCTTTTTCTTGACAGAATTGCAGCTTCCGCTGCTTGTGAAGAGAGAGGAAGGAAGAGATGCATGTAGTGAAGGCAACCTGCTGCAATAACAGGAATATGCGACCACAACACAGTGGTCTGAGAGTAACAGACTCTCAGTCTGTTACTGAGAGCAATCCACCTGCTTAAATGTCCATTCCTGAATGCTTCTGAGGCAACATTTGAATGTAATACTAAAGTTGCAATTGTTCATAGGCAATTCAAATAAAAGAACAAGTTCAACTTTTAAATTGCTTATGGTGAAAAATTTGACCAGCTAAGTCCTCAAAATTAGGTGACAAATATGTAAAAGGCTACATGAATACAAAATAGCCTTTGTTTAGTTGTGATATGTGTTCTTACCTCTCTTTGACTTATGTGATTTCACCACATTGAGCAGTGACCATTTAACTGTCTGCCACAATATCAAAATTGGTATAAACTGGTATTTCCTATGATCTGAAATACACTGCTGGGAGATGAACTGCTTGCTACCAGCCTTAAATGATTGATTACATACCTAATTTAATGAGCCTGCTTGCTAAATATTACTCGGGAATAGAAGTATACTTTGTTAAAAAAAAAAAAATCAGATATCTGAATATTTGTGTCCGGCCATATTTTATATTAAACAAACTGCAATTATTTTTCCCATTCCTCCAAATGGTGTAGGGATACACAGATTTAATTTATTGAACAGATTATTGAACATATTAAATTATTGGACAGATTTAATTTATTTAACTACAAGCAGATAAAACATCAAAGCAGAGAAGAACAAAATGGACAGATATAAAAGTATCTAGACTAGGATTAATCAGTTGTTTAGAATGACCTTGAGACACTCCATCATATTAGACAACTCATTCAACTCTTAAGAGCTGTTATTATGATGGGAGCTGAACAGATTATTGATAACAAGTATTTTACCTAATGAGTTTAGTCTCTTTAGATCAAGAATTGCCTGTGGAAAGATTCTTGAATTTATCAGTTTGATTTTACTCAGAGGTGTTGTTTTCCTTCTTTTTCTTTCCTACTATTATTATACTGTGAGGAAACTACTATGAATATTTTAGATCCAAGATTGGAAGCTGGGAAGTTTAGCTTCAGAATCCAGGTTTGATAGTTTGTTATAGTTTCCCTTGTGAAAAGACTTATGACTGTAGAGGCCAAAGAACAGAAAATGTATTTCAAATTTTTAGCATCTGCCTGAACCACAAGGATTTTTTGTCACATGTAATATCTAACACCTGCAAGTTAATGTAGGATTTTTAAGGCTATGTTTCAGGCTTCAGACTTATTTTTCTTTTACCACCTGTATGATCTGCTTCTGAAGGAGGAGTCAAAGCTCTGCTTTTCTAATAGCCCCTTTTTAGGCTTCCAAACTAGGGTGGTGTGGAAAGGGGATCCCCTGACACATAAATAGTAAAATGTAAAATAGTATGTACAGTTTATGACAACTCTGTTGTGAGTACTTCAATGTACAACTTCAAAAATGATATTCAGCTTAAGTGGAAGGCATGCAGATTTTCATGGCAACCACAAAAGTAATAATGGCTTTTGAATCTTGAGCAAATATTACAGCATATCATATAGGATTCATTCTCCTGCAGTTGAAAAATTAAGTAAGAAACTAAAGACAAAGATGGATTAAAAATGAAAAGTATTATTTACCCTGAAAAAGAAAATGGTGTTCCTTTGCTTTTTTTTCACCAGAAATCTGGCTAATAGGAAATTAGCCCATCTTTTCTATTTCTTCTTAGTTCATGTCTTAATTGGCATTCTGCATCTTTGTTTATTTTCTTTTGGAACTGCTATTTGTTAGAGAGTGTGTCACTTCCTTCCCTATCTCAAAAAGTGTGTATACTCTTCTTTTGAATGTGTCTAGTGTCATTTCAACTGTGTTTGCAATTCAGTCTGCTTCCTTTCAGCATATTTGCAACGTGCTCTTCTTTTCTATGTTGGATTTTAAGTATGTTTGTCTACCTGATTACACGATAGACATTTTTCCCTCTTAATTATTGCAACTTTTTGTGTGTGTGTGTGTGTGCATGTGTGCATGTCCATGTGAAATGGTGCTTTAAAATAGCTTAGTATCTGTACAACTGCAGCACCCATTCATTTACAAACACTGGAGAAAACTTCCATTTGCAATATGGGAGAATCTGTGAGAGAGAGAGAGGTGAGAGAGAGAAATACAGCTAAACAAATGGGGATAAATGAACATGAAAGATTTTTTGAGCTTCAGAATTTTGAGCCTGGGAATGAATTACAGCTGTGTGCCCGCATACGTCTGGGGGCAGATTTTTTTCTCCAGCCTAGCTCATTCTAAATGCTAAGGGTGAGCTAGAGGAAAAGAAAGAAAATTACAAATATTTATTGTCAAGATTGCAGCAAAGGAAGACAGAAAGAGGACAACTGCAGAGAAGGAGCCAGGAAAAAGAAGGATATGTATAGAAGTGTGTATCTTACAACAGAGACAGATATGTAGGGGGCATATTAAAAAAGAAAAAAATCACAAATTAGAAACCTAGTAGGGAACAAAGCTTGGTAAGTATTATGAAACTAAGAGCCTTCTCCTTTCATTTATATTTAACTGAAAAAAAGGAGGAAGAATTTCAGCATGCCAACTTTTTCATTTCTCCAAAAGATTACTATGCTGTTTTATCTGGGATTGTGATAGAAGTTACATTTTATATTCCCTTTATATTTTGGCAGGGAGCTGACACTTTGTTATTTACATGCATTATGTGGTTATGTTTCATTACACAGTATAATAATATGACACAGCTAAATGACAAAGTCCCTGGTGAACATTTTAAGCGGTACGCATCCCAGACCTGCAGTAAACAGGCTAAATTACAAATTCATGGACTGGTGAATATGGCCATTCAGCGATATAGGAATGGTTCATCTCAATAGACAGTACGTTCTGCTGAAAGGGCATGGGCAATAGGACAGTGCTTTATTTATTTATTTACTTTAGGGCTGAGGATAGAAGCATCAAGGAAACAGTACACAAATATACTTAAAATACAATGCAGAAGAAGCTTTGTAGTTGTAAAGCGTTATCCAGACAGAGTCAGAAAAAGGCTACAGACTTTAACGATTTCACCAGTACCTTCTATAGTTTCTAAAGAAAGGGAAATGGCACTCACAGGTTAATTCCAAATTAAAGGCAGGGCTTAGCAATGAAATACTGAGATTTTGTTAGTAAGTGATTACTCAAAGAGCTCACTCAAATAAAAATAACTGCCCCAGGAGCCTAAGCATGAATTTTGAACTTGATCCCTCTGCCTCCACCTATTATCCTCTTTGTCACCTTCCCACACCAGTAATGGCTACAATGAAGTCACACCATTTTCATCTTCAGCATAAGATATGCCACTTCTGTTCCTGACTTTTGCTAAGAACTGCAGAAAAGTGCTGAGATAAAATGCTTTATAGACTTTTTTCATTTTTTTCTTTTTTTTCTTTTTCTTTTTAATATTTGAAACAAGAGAAGTTTAAAGGAACAAGGGAAGAAAAATGTCAGCTAGAGAAAAAAACAAGACCAAGAAATATTTCCCAAGCCTTTTATTCAAAATACACTTTGTTTTCAGGTTTCTAGTTACTCTTCAAGTGAAACTACTGTTGATTCTAGATGACTATTCTATAAAGAGAATATTTAACATTCACCTTCCCTACAACTGTGGGTTTTGTTTTAGTTTTTCTATACAGGCCACGTTTTTTAAAATTCTTTACTGGATACTGAATGCACCATCACTAGTCAAGGATCTTACTAATGATCTGGCCATCCCTCACTCTGTAAGAAGCTCAGGCTGCTGAGCCCCGAGCAGCTACAATGATCCCTACCCACTGCAGTAGAGATCTCGCAGTACTAACTGCAAGCCTCAGGGGCAAACAGTGTCATGGATCTAAGTCAAAATGAAAGGAGTAAAAATTATTTTGGAATGTCACAATGAAGGCAACAGAGTGCAGGCTCTTGAAAATAATGAAGTAAAAAATGGATCATGAAAGGTTTCTTTTAACATGAATTCTTTGGAGTTATATAAAGAAAGAAGACTGCAGAGCTGCAACCATATGTGTTTAGACAAAAATAACTTAATTACTGTGGGTTAACTGAAAGCTGGCTCAAGACTCTAAATAAGAAGTTATGAAAACACCATAGTAACAGGAGGGTATATGCAGTGTGAGGAAAGGACAGTATATATTTAATATCAGAGAAGTTATATTCTGCATGCAGAAAGGCATACCACAACAGCAGTGGTCTGGATGGAAGCATATGATAAAGTACAAACTGAGTTATAAAGAAATGGATAAAAACATCCAAACCACTGCAAAAAGAGACAGGTCAGGAAATGTTTGTATGCATAACGAATTCTTGTAAAGAGGCACATCATTAATCATGAAGACTTCAATTACCCTGGCATAGATTAGAATAAAAATCGTGAAATGACTATGGAAAGTTATTTCTGGAGGTAAAATACAGCTATTGCCTTTTAAATCTGCTGAGCAATCAAGAAGGCCAGGCATGTCTTTGGATGTGTCCCCAAGAAAATAAGATATATGTGATAAACGAGATAAAAGTTGGTGAAGATGTGATTCTTGTGATCATAGAGCAACAACATCAAATTGTAGGCACTCAAGAGAATATTCATAAAGATAGTATTACAGAAATATTGGACTTCAAAAAGGGAAGGCATGAAGAATATGAAATATATCACAAATAGCGTGCAGAATATTAAAAATCATGTTAAGTGCATGTTGCAGAAAGGGAAGCTACTTATGGAAAGAGGTGATAAGATAAAGTTTCTTGCATTTTCAGAGCTGTTCAACAACATTAAATGATACTGGGGAAGATTCCCAGGTGGCATAGGTATAACTCCATTTACTTGGACCATTTACACCAGCTAGAGATGGCAATGGGTTTAAGGTAAGATTAAAATAGAAGAAAATCAGACAAAAAGAGCAGATTTAAATGTCAGATGTGTTGCACAGAGAGGATTATGCTAAAAAACAACAAAAAAAACCAAAACCAAACTAATAGAAGAATAGCTAAAATGAAGTATACATACCTCTATAGCAATTTGACTTACAGAAAAAGCTTTTATTTTCAAAAATATACAAAACAGGTATTTTTTCTGCTTATGACTCCTGATGTTTTTATATGTAATTCCACCACTAATTAAAAAGCTCAGATGATAATAAGCTATGTGTAGACAACTTAAAGCAGTATCTTCATGAAAAGTATATCAGACTGCAAAGGCTGCTATTAGATTTTATGCTCTATGTGTCTCTGCTGACTAAAACAACAAAAAGCTGGTTAAAGTGAACGAAGTGTATCTTGCAGTTTACATATAAAACACAAACAGTAGGAGGTCTTTAAGCTATTTAAAGAATTTCATGGACTTTAAAAGCCATTCTCTGTGAATCGTGCTGTCTTTATAAACATGCTGAAATTATTTTTTGGAGATTGACATGTTGAAAAATTCTATCATAAAACCAGTGTATTAATGTATCTGTAATATTTTTTAGGAAAGATAAGAACAGTTTTCCATATGAGAATAGAGTATAGCTTAGCACAGAGCTATATACAAAGCAGGAAAGTGAGTCTGTTATTGTAGAACAGAACTCTATGCTGTGAGAAAACTGCTGAGAATCTGGGAAAAAAATGAGAGCAACAACTAAACATGCACTTCCTTTGAGAATGTTTGTGAGGTACAAATGCCCAAAGCGAATGAGAGAAAGTTGGATTTTAAGGTTTGAGGTTACAAAGAAACCTAACAGTATTGGAATCAGTTCCACCAGAAAATAATAGACTTTGTGATGATCTAAATGAGAAAGCTGCAAGGCTTACTGAAACACAACTATGTCTCACAAATGTTTACAGCAAAAATATTCAAGATGCTCTGATATGAAATAAGAAAAGAACAAAGTTCCTTTCTTCAAAGGGAAGTTATTGGAAAAAACTGTTTTTGTTGTTATATACAGTCATGAAAATTATGAGTGTCCACATTATCACTAAAAATAAATTTCTAAATGAGAGGCTGTTAGGAAGCTGAAGGGTCTATACTTTTTTTAACCTAGATGAGGACACTTATTAAATGATGGACACGTCGCAGTGGCTTTTGGTACACTGCATCCTAAGAAAGAAATTCTGGGCACAGTGACCTTATTAGTACATCTAACAGTGAAGAGGTACAAAGAAATAGGTAAGTAGAGGGCACACTTCAGAAGAGACTGTTGTGATGGAAGGGTAATACCACTTTCTTCCTTACTTGGAGCAGACCTCATGGAGACCTACGAAGAGAGCAGAGAGGTAGAGGAGCTGTCTTCTTTGAAGGGCAGAGAGGTCTAGTGAACAGACTTTTCAGACACTGGGTAGCACTGAACTTCTGTCCAGGCTTTCAATAGCACTGGAAAGCCTAAGATACGTATGTGGTTGCAGCTTACTTGTAAAAGCAACCTGTTCTGCATTTAAATAGGATAGGAAGCACGTACTTGTGCATCCTGAAAGCTCTGTCCCACAGCATCTGAACAAGAGGGCCTCGACTGGAGCCTGTCCCAGCTCTCTCAGGTCCTTTCCCCAAGCAGCCAAACCACAGCTAAGACAAAAGGCAGCTGGTACCTGCCAAGGCTGCACCCTGGAGGGGACTGAGGTGCGGCTGGGATGTAGACCCTGAGTCCTATAATACAGACATGGATTCCTACTTACCTGAGTACTTCTATTTTGGGAAAGATTCAAGTTATTTACAATTAGGCTTTCTACTTTTTGATTTATGCAATGCGCTTGCATATAAAAACATAGATTTAAAAAAGTATTTCAAGAGAGATATGTAAAGAATTTTTTCCTGGGTGTAGGCCAGGAGTCAGCATCAGGGCTTTGAAGGGGCAGTCTCTGTGAGGAGAGGCCGGGGCTGCCCCATGCTGGACACAGCAGGTTCCAGTCAGCTCCAACAGCCCCACCACAGTGCACAAGATAAGCCCATAAACCATAAGTGTGGAATCTCTGGGCAAACACATTTAAGAAAGGGCAAAAAATGCCACGCAAGCAGAAGAGAAGCGAGAAAACCAGGGAGAAAGCAGTGTGAACACCAAGGTCTGAGAAGAAGGAGGAGAAGCAGGTGTTCCGGGTGCCACAGCCTGTGGAAAAGACCACATCAGAAGAGAAGGATATTTCCCAAAGAACTGCAGCCCATGGACAGCCCATGCTGGAGAGGAGGAAAAGTGTGAAAGGGAAGACACAGAGAGAGAAATTGTTATGTATGGACTGTGACATCTCCCTCATCCGCCACTGTCCTCCCTGTGCCCCTGGGGGCAGGGGGAAGAACAGAAGTGACAGAGTGCAGTGGAGACTGGGAGAGGTGGGAAGAAAGATGTTGGTTTAAGATTTGTCTTTGTTTCTCACTACCTGCCTCTATTTTAATTGGCAATAAATTAAGGTTAATTTTCCCTAAATGGACATTGTTTTGCTCACAATGGTGATTGGTAAGTGATCTCCCTGTCTTTATCTTGCTCTACGAACTTTCTCTTTCCTGTTTTTTTTGCCCTATTTTCTCCTCTGTCCTGCTGATGAGAGGGAATGAGTTAGTGGCCGGGTGGGAGTTTGGCTGTTATCCAGGGCTAATCCACCACAAATTTGAAAAACTTAAGGAGAAAACAGAAGACAAAGTCATAATGGGAGAAAATGGTAGCTAATCATTCACACAGAAAGTGATGACAGAATTTCACATACAAACACAGAGTTTTCCACATCCACCCTGTCCTACTGGGCAACTGCTGGTCTCATGCCAAGGTCTGCAAATTGACTGGGAGGGAATGGGAAAGGGAGAGGTCTCCTGCATTTCCATCAGCAACTCCTTCCTACCCTCTAGGGTGGACCAAGCTGGAGGAAACAGGCCCTTTTCTTGTTACCTGGATATTTTCCAAGCGTGATGATCACTTTTTGCTTCTGTTTGACCCCTTAAATCAGCAAATTCTGTATGAATATGCTGTGACTAGTTGTATATAGCATGTGGCAGAGAATCATTTAAACCTTCAAATACTGATGGAATCATTCCTGTCTTACTTAGATTGACTTTAAGAAGCGTTTGGACTATGCTCTCAGACATATGGTCTGAATTTTTGGGTAGACCTGTGTGAAGCCAGGAGTTGGACTCGATGATCCTTGTGGGTCCCTTCCAACTCGGAATATTCTATGAATCTATGACTTTACTCTCCGTTTCTAGTCTTCAGTAATGTTTCATATGGAAGTTTCCAGTTCATTAAAAAAAAGAAAAAGTCAAAAGTAAGACCACTTTCCGCTCATCACAAACTGTCACGGTAAAAATTTTTTATAGAATCATGGAATATCCTGAGTTGGAAGGGATGCACAAGGATCATCGAGTCTAATGCAGTGACAGAGCTAGAAAGGTCTACAACAGCAATGTTGTAACACATATATATTAACGGTCCAAACAGAAAAGANGGCTTTCTACTTTTTGATTTATGCAATGCGCTTGCATATAAAAACATAGATTTAAAAAAGTATTTCAAGAGAGATATGTAAAGAATTTTTTCCTGGGTGTAGGCCAGGAGTCAGCATCAGGGCTTTGAAGGGGCAGTCTCTGTGAGGAGAGGCCGGGGCTGCCCCATGCTGGACACAGCAGGTTCCAGTCAGCTCCAACAGCCCCACCACAGTGCACAAGATAAGCCCATAAACCATAAGTGTGGAATCTCTGGGCAAACACATTTAAGAAAGGGCAAAAAATGCCACGCAAGCAGAAGAGAAGCGAGAAAACCAGGGAGAAAGCAGTGTGAACACCAAGGTCTGAGAAGAAGGAGGAGAAGCAGGTGTTCCGGGTGCCACAGCCTGTGGAAAAGACCACATCAGAAGAGAAGGATATTTCCCAAAGAGCTGCAGCCCATGGACAGCCCATGCTGGAGAGGAGGAAAAGTGTGAAAGGGAAGACACAGAGAGAGAAATTGTTATGTATGGACTGTGACATCTCCCTCATCCGCCCCTGTCCTCCCTGTGCCCCTGGGGGCAGGGGGAAGAACAGAAGTGACAGAGTGCAGTGGAGACTGGGAGAGGTGGGAAGAAAGATGTTGGTTTAAGATTTGTCTTTGTTTCTCACTACCTGCCTCTATTTTAATTGGCAATAAATTAAGGTTAATTTTCCCTAAATGGACATTGTTTTGCTCACAATGGTGATTGGTAAGTGATCTCCCTGTCTTTATCTTGCTCTACGAACTTTCTCTTTCCTGTTTTTTTTGCCCTATTTTCTCCTCTGTCCTGCTGATGAGAGGGAATGAGTTAGTGGCCGGGTGGGAGTTTGGCTGTTATCCAGGGCTAATCCACCACAAATTTGAAAAACTTAAGGAGAAAACAGAAGACAAAGTCATAATGGGAGAAAATGGTAGCTAATCATTCACACAGAAAGTGATGACAGAATTTCACATACAAACACAGAGTTTTCCACATCCACCCTGTCCTACTGGGCAACTGCTGGTCTCATGCCAAGGTCTGCAAATTGACTGGGAGGGAATGGGAAAGGGAGAGGTCTCCTGCATTTCCATCAGCAACTCCTTCCTACCCTCTAGGGTGGACCAAGCTGGAGGAAACAGGCCCTTTTCTTGTTACCTGGATATTTTCCAAGTGTGATGATCACTTTTTGCTTCTGTTTGACCCCTTAAATCAGCAAATTCTGTATGAATATGCTGTGACTAGTTGTATATAGCATGTGGCAGAGAATCATTTAAACCTTCAAATACTGATGGAATCATTCCTGTCTTACTTAGATTGACTTTAAGAAGCGTTTGGACTATGCTCTCAGACATATGGTCTGAATTTTTGGGTAGACCTGTGTGAAGCCAGGAGTTGGACTCGATGATCCTTGTGGGTCCCTTCCAACTCGGAATATTCTATGAATCTATGACTTTACTCTCCGTTTCTAGTCTTCAGTAATGTTTCATATGGAAGTTTCCAGTTCATTAAAAAAAAGAAAAAGTCAAAAGTAAGACCACTTTCCGCTCATCACAAACTGTCACAGTAAAAATTTTTTATAGAATCATGGAATATCCTGAGTTGGAAGGGATGCACAAGGATCATCGAGTCTAATGCAGTGACAGAGCTAGAAAGGTCTACAACAGCAATGTTGTAACACATATATATTAACGGTCCAAACAGAAAAGAGCAGAATAAGGGATCCACAAATATTCATAAGCAGATAATATACTGGGTTCCAAAAGAAGGATTTTTCTTTTTAATTTACTTTTTAATCTGGCAATATATTTCAGTACCGAATGTCATAATGGAGTGTCACAGAAAAGTGTCTGAATTAGGCTAGCCTATAGAATGGAGTGTGATGGATGAGAGTACATTTATGCTATATATAGAGAAAAAAGCCTCAGGCATAGAGCAAAGTTATATAAAGAGGAAGCTGGGCATACACACATATACAATACAATATTCCTATATCCGTGTTTACTTTCAAGAGGCATTTTTCTGAAAAATAAATTACAGCAGTAGGTGAAAAGCCTACAAGGGAATCAGATAGATGAACAGCACTGCAGAATTCTGTCTCCTGTACAAAGGGAAAGTATACATCATAGTTACTGTCACTGTTGACTGTTATAAGGAATCAAGAGCAAGTGCAACTGCTGCGCTTAAAAAAGAATAATAACAACTGTCTTAGCGGCATTGCAGCTTGTAAGCTGCTATGAGGTTAGGCTGGTGGACGGAAAGAGAGCTAGCATATTATCCATAAATCACTGAGCACAAGTAGAGATACTGTTCCTTGGCTCTTCAGCCTATCAGGAAATCAACCTGCATTTTCTGTAGTACAAATGAGAAATACTGCATCAGGACAGTCACAGAAACACAAGTGCCTACAAGACTGATAGAGCATCTTTATTTTTAAAATGCCAATTTGTACTTAAAATAGAGAACTCATAGGCTGCCTTTAAGTATCAATTACATTGCATATGTTATCAAGGTTAAATACCATTTTAGCATTTCGAAAGACTATACACTCATCAAATTTCCTTTTTCTGGAATGCCCTTGAGTATGGTGGGAGATGAGACTAGGAGGAAAGAGATGTAGAACAGTTTTTACACTAGTTTTGGTCTTGATTACAGGACTCCAGTAAATTCTTACAAAAATAATTAAGCAGGTACAAACTCAAAAGGTATGTAGAACCTGGAGTGCTACAGGCCCTTTCTACACGTATTTTGAGCTTTAATTTATCAAGTAAGAATTTTAAACAAGAAAATACTTAAAGTCCCCAGCATCTCCCAGTACATTGACTAGGAATTACATGTTCTAAAGCAGTAGGAAATGTCAGATATAAAACGTATTAAACCACACACACACACACACACAAAACAGGTCAGCAAAATGCAATTCTATTTTTGAAAAGGTTGTCCATCAAATCAAGAGCTTGGAAAAATTTCTGTTCTGTCCAAATCCCTGTAAATACAGAGCAGTTTAGTGCAACCCTTAGAACCTCATCAGTTTTTATATTTCACAACGTAGTATTGTACCATATGTCAAGGGCATACAAGGGCAAGAATAAATCCCTGTCTAAAGTTTTACCTCTCTGACATACCTAGTTTAGATTGTAATAGGTATTCTGAGCTATCTTTCTAGAATTGAAGAAATCCTTCAGTTTTAGTTTTCCTTTTTCTTCATGCGATTAAATGATCAAACACAGGTTTCTTTATTCTTTGTATTTCCTCCTTTCAGTTTGTTTGTTCATTTGTTTGTTCATTTTATGCTTTGTACATAGCAAGTAGCACCAAAAGATTTAGTAATTATCAGAGAATATATTCCATAAAAGAAGAATACAAGGGAAAAAGAAAGAGTTATAAGTAATGAAATGGCTTTATAGATTGCCATCTCCTACACAGCACAGGCAGATACATTTCTAACCTGCCAAGGGAATTATTCACTACTGAACAAAGTCTACACTTTGTAAATTGGCAAAACTCTTGTTGACTTATAGGCAGTGAGAATTTTGCCTGATAAAGACTTTAGGATATGGCTGTATCTAAACTAGCTGGGACATAAATGTTAAATAAGACTTATGGCCTGATGAGAGTTTTTGTGCTTAAGGCTGTATTTCCAGTGTGTATTTATATATTCAATTTTCTGCATTCAGTAGTTGTACTTTGGTAGATACATGAGCTGCATAGTAGCTGCTTCATGGGTAATCTGATCCTTCTTCCAATTGTACAGAAACACAAAAGGTAACCATAATTCTAAACATGGTGCATAATGCCCATCTCACTCCATGTACTATACTTCAAGAGTACAACATTTTCACGGCTTTCCTGCAAAACCTTTTTTTCAGCTCTGACACAACACATTTTACTACAGCTTGCAGCATTTATAAAGAGCTGGACATTTGGGCCCACATGCTACATGCCTTGAAGGGACAAGTAGTGAAAAAATGTGTGAGGAAAAATAGAGTCCGCTCAGCCAGTGGGAAAGTATTTTTGCTTTAAAATTTCTTTCTTTTTTTTTTTTTTTAAAAGTAATTCAAATTATAGCAAAACTAATCTAAAGCAAACTGGAAGTGT
>VXAL01007180.1:31038-93149 GCA_013399475.1 Chauna torquata
TTTTTTTTTTTTTTTTTTCTCTTTTCTCCATATTCCAAAAGTATAAGACTGGAAAAAGCCAGTTCCTTATCAGACCCTAATTTGAACTTTGCATCACTAATAGCCCATAAACACTCAACTTATTGTTCTTGCAGCTGATTAACCATAAACTGATATACCTTAGAAATCCTAGATAATTTTCCATAAACCTTTCTAAATATTTCTTAAAAACACATACAAAATTTCACTGTATCATTTGCCAACATAGTAAGGTAAAAAAAGAGAGATTTTTATTTTGGCAGAACAGTTCTGGATGTTCTCCAAACTGTTATTCTGTGATACAGAACAACTATACAATTCTAGAAATAGTCTTCTTGGTTTAGCATACTTTCTTTCAAGAACCTGAACAAACTATAGTACCCAAACATCCTTTTGTTATAGTGTATAATTTATCCATTGTAGTTGCATTAAGATTTTCCCTTTGCAGGCAAGATGTATAACATGGGTATGATGAGGCTAATGTGCTGCAAGAGAAAAGTTTAGAGAATTGGTATAGTTCCCAAGCTCCAGGAAGTTAGAAGGGACTGGTGAGATATTCAAGATGCTAGGTACTCTAATGGTTGAAAAAAATAACAAGATATTTCCTCTTTTTAAAAATAAATAAGATTCAAACATAAGATTCAATGCCACCTCAGCAAAGAGCACTCAGAAAATAGTTAACAGAGATTTAGACATTAAAAAAAGACACACACACACACATACACACATAAAAACACATCAATATCTATGTATTCTACTCAACTTCTCCATATCGCCAGGCTTTGTTAAAAACAGGATAAGGACCTGGAGTTGAACCAGCATCTCTTATGTTTTAGTTCTTCCAGATATAAACATGTCCCTGCAATTTTAAAACATGTATCTCTTTCCTTATCATAACTCATTTCCTGTGGAAGAATTCATTATCCTGACATCACATATGCAAATACGTGAACTGCAACTCATTTTTCCACTGAAGCAGTTGGGGTCAACACAGTTGAATAGCTGCCTTTAATCAATCAGCTACCAGGTTGTGACTTCTTAAAAACCTGATAGTGCAACCTTTACAGAACTACTCATTTTTCATTTTCTTGTATGTCTAAAAGGGAGAATACATATGATTATTAGCTGTGATCATCTTAAATCTGCACTGTAAGCTTTATATTGCCTGTAATATAAAAAGAACATCTCTCTCAGGCTCATAACTTACCTGAAAAACAAACATCACAGTCCCAGAATTCTTTTGTATATTTGTTTCATAAATCTATTTATTGGTATATATGGTCTTTTTCCTCTTTTCAAGGCTAAGGAGGAGTAACACATACTGAATGTATTGAATATCTTAACCTCATATTACTGTAAGGGATCCAGTCAAAAAATAAAACTCCTATCTGACTGACACATTAAGCAACCACGTGACTGCATTGAGAAATTGTTTGAATAATTTATCATTTGCAAACAAAAATGACAGATATTGTTCATAACAATGTGTATCATCAAAAAGAACAGTTTTCAAATTGTGTCCTGATTATTTACACAAGTTTAAGAGAAGTGACTGTGTACTGTTTGTAAATTATTAAATTTATTTAAAAATAAATTAGCTGGATAAACATTTATCACATAGCAATTACATAATTATCCTCCTTCCAATCATTAAACAAGAATTCTTTTATATGGGAAAGATGTGGGAGATAAGTCTCCACAGAGAGGAGCCCATGGTTGCCTTTGCTAAGAAAGTGATATTTCCAGACTGCGTATCACCAATTTTATGTTGCAGCTGAGTGTTACATTAGATATAGTGAAAACCATCTTGTCTGCAAAGAAGCTCATGAAATTTCCCATGTTGGCTGGGGTAGATTTGATCAGCACATGAATGGGAAAGCAAATCAAAGAAAATCTCTCAGGCTTAAGGTTGTAACCTGAGCTTTTCTTTTTAATCTCGCACATACAGACCTGCACTGACATCTCAGATATCCACACTATTCCTGCTTAAGATAATGCAAATTATATATGCACATCTTTGGATGGTGCCAGGACCCTGTACTTGTTAGATCTATGTCTAGTAAAAAAGAATGTTCTGAAATACTCCAGGGACTAAATGGTGTCTCCAGTGAAGACAGTGGGACCTTCAACTTTGGCTCCCGCAGAACTGAGATTTTACTCTCTCTCTTTTAAATGTGGGCTCTGTACTGCCTTTGTTGGAATAATGGACTCTTTCTTTTTTTCTTTTTCTTTTTTTTTTTTTAAGATTAGCCTTGAAACAAGTACTCGTGAGAGATGCTAGCCTTACAGTTCTGAAGACTTACCCTTTAGCTGCAGAGTAGTTTCAGCAAGGAAGAGTATTCTATGCCTAGCACTACATAAACTGCGAAGTTTTGTCATAAGTTGTTGCTGTATCCTGTGATTTTTTTTTTTTTTTGTAAGCAACCACACTAAAGGCTGCTTAATGATTGCTCAATCCTTGAGCAACTTTAAATAGACATTAGTATTAAAAGAAGGGGAAAGAGGAGATTTCTTTTTCCTGTTTACACTTATGTATTCTTCATGATGGTTATATTTGGGCTTCAGTGCTGCCTAACTTGGCTGTATTAACACAGGAGCCATCCCTATCGAGTTTGCATCAAATGGTGGTCAAAGTTCATGTTCCAAACTCAGCTCCTTTGCTGCCACATCAGGGTTTTTCGTCCATATTGATTAAAATTATAAAACTTAGATCACTTTCTCGAAAACATGGAGAAATATTCTTAGTGACTTAATATGACCTCTATATACTTCATAGTTCCTCTTAACTTCCAGCAACATACAAACTCCCCATTCTCAAGTACAATTGTGTTAAAACACAAAAAGTGTAGGCTAAGACTTGAATGTCTGTAACTCCTCAGCAGACAACATGACAATTTTATGGTACAGATGAAGCCCAGTGGTCAAGTATTGCCACTCTGCCCACTGGCAGCACAAGGAGAAATCACATGGGTGTCTCTGTCCTGGTGTTTCTTTACCACACTGAAGATATCCAAATGAGCCATATTTATAGACTTTATTTAATGATGTGACAGTTAGTTTCTACTTCAGTATGAAGGGACATATCCCCTGTAGGAAATATTTCTTTCTCTCTGATCTCAAACACTATTTCATGCCTGAGGGATCCTTGCAAATTCTTAGTTCATTCCTGTGCAGATTTCCACTGTCCTGTTTGTCACTGTCCTGACCTCCATTGCAACTGGAACAAATATTGCCAACAAGAACCAAAGAATAATAAAACCGCATTGTATACACAATCACATTTGTTACATGACCAATTCAGGAAACTTGACACAGTTGGTACCCTAACAACATGAAGCAGAGGTGATTTTTCCAAGGTCTTCTTCATTTATATAGATTATCTAGACACCTCATTCCACTCCAACTATTTCAAAGCATTTAAAAAACTTTCAGTGGAAAGAAACCAAGACTGCAATTTGAAATGTGAGAAGTTTAAAATGGATAAGTATTGACTTTTTATATAATGCATGTTGACTATGCTCTGCATCTATACTTAGAAAATGATTCCAATAGAATTTTATTATTACTGTTTGATAATGTTTAGCTCTGTGTTGACTCAACTAATTTAAGACAAAAAAAGAAGTGACAATCATGGTGTGTATCCATTTAGCTCTGTATCTGTTCTCTGACACTGGCCACTGTGGATGTGTAGGAATAAGCACTAGAATAAAGGACAGGTAGACACATTACCCCAGCTATGAGAAATTTCCAGCTTAAGAATTTCCTTTGCTAGACCTTTCAACCACTTCTGTATGGTCAACAGTCCTTGTTGAACTCTTCTATAAACTAGCCTACTTGCCTTTTGAATTTATCTGTAGTTCAGATAGCTGTAACATCTTGTGAAAACAAATTCTGTAATCTCAATATCCAGTGGAGATATTTTCCTAATCTTGTGTTTGTTTTGAAACTTCTGTCTAAGAATTTCATTTAATGTCCTTAACTTCTGCAGCACATGAACTAGGGCAGAATTATCCTCCATTCAATTTCTCCATATCACACACGACTTAATATGACCTCTGTCACATACTCTCTCTTTTCACCTCCTCTTTTCTAAAGCAAAGGATCCTAAATACTCTAATACAGTTGCCTGTCCATACCTTTGCCTCATTGATTTCCTTTCTATTTTTACCATTCCTACCATTTTCTTCCTTTAGCTGGTGCAGAAGGCATAGGCGTACAGAAGGAAGAAGCACAGCAAAGTGTTACTTTGCATTCAAAGCTGGGTATATCACATACTTTTTTGTTGTTTAGATCTCCATTTGTCCACTAAAAAATAAATCTACATTCCATTTGTCTCAGACCGTTGCTGGACAGAGAGCTGTCAGTCAATCAGACCTATTCAAAATGGCTCCTAAATTTTTTAGGAATAATATCTAATTCATCTAATTCTTTGCAAACATTTACTTTGGACTGTTTTTGCTTGTATGTGTAACTTTGTGTTTATCAACACATTTTCAGCTGACATTTTATTATACACAGTGACTCAGTATCATGAGATGTTCCTGAATCACTGTTACTTACGTTTTTTCCTACTGTTTGTTGCTTACTTGTTAGTCCATTATAAGTCAGCAAGAAAATCTTCCCTTTCTTCCCATGTCAGCTTAGATCTACGAGACCCTTGATGAAAGATTTCATAGTAAACTGTCAACATCCAAATGCAATATTCAAGTGCAACTCTCAACTTCACAACCTTTTTTCATATGTTTGTAGACTTATTCAAAAAACCTCTCATCAATCTGCACGTCCATACGTCCTCCAAAGCCACATCACTGCTTCTCTGTTATCCCCTTTTTGTGCACATATCCAGTTCTCTTTATTACAGTTTGCACCAGATTACCCAATATAGAAGCCATCTTTTTTGGTTTGTAGTTTCCCCAATTCCTCTCAAAGCCTCATTCCCTCAATACTATCATTAGTTACACAACACAGTCAACATTTCAAGGATTTCTTATAGCTCTTCCTTTAGAAGCACCATGTTAATACAAGCTAATCTGGGCAATCTCTTACTAACAATTTAAGTTGTTTTCCTTCCGAAAACCTTTCAATGACTCTTCAGTTTGAGAACTATTCCAGCTTACATCCTATGTAGAAAAGGTCTACTGTAGGAATCTCCTCAAACACTTATGTAGAGAATATCAAAGAAAAAAAATTTAATTTTCTTGATATGACCTTATTTTCCTTAGGAACACCTTTAAAATTTTGATCAGCTATCAGTCCTTTCTTCTTGGCAGACTTTCTGCTTCTGATGTGCTTGAAAAAGTTTTTCTTAGTATTTTTAGTCTCTTAATAACTTGTATTCCAAACTATTTTTATTATGTTGTTTGTTTGTTTTAAATAAATTGCTGCTGTTTAAGATATTTCTCATTTTCCTTATCACACATGACTTCCTCTTTTTTTCTGTTTGAAGGATATATATGTGTATTTCTAATAGCTCTTTTATTCTGCTGTTTAATGGTACTGGCTTTTGCTGGTCCTGCTAACATCTGTAATTATATGTGGCATAAATATTCTCTGTATTTCAAAGACGGGGCCTTTAAACCACCTACACACTCTTCCAGATTCAGACAAGACATTTCTTTTTGTATAGATTCACTATTACTGGCTGATACAGATGTGAACCTCACTTGACTTTAGGTTTTGATATTGATACTATTTCTACATTGGCACAGTTTATTCTGTCATTTATTATACCTACTCTCTTTTTGTAGTGCACCAATGTTTATATTCCTTCTGCCAGGTCCCTAAGATACCTATGCCAAGATACTGCCCCAAATCAAAAACTGTTTCTCTGCCCAAGTAACTCAGCCCCAGGCAAGTCTTATCTTCCTGTTCCTGTACCATTTTTTCAACAATACAGTGGGACTTGGCCTAGATCTGCAATTATTCCAGAGTATGTTTCTAATGAGGTCTTAGTCTTAAGCATTTCACTTAGTAGCTTGTTTCCAGTATCTTTTTTAATGCCATAGGCATAATGCTACTGTGGCTATGACCAGTGCATCATCTTTACATTTGCCAGATAAGCTGTAACACTATCCTCACTGAAATAAAAAAATCCATTTTCTGTAACATAAATAATCAAAGTACTTAGCTGTATACCTTCGTCTTCATATCTGCTATCATACTGACCACCACACAAAGGTGTCTGACTGTCACATGGCGCAAAGTTCTTGTCTAAAACATCACTTCCAACTCTTCAGCTTCCCTGCCCTCCCACCTCCATGGTGTAAATGGCCAATTTTTTCATGCTGTTCAATCATGAAAACATATGCTAACAATGAAAGGGATAACTTGCACAATTATTTCATTCATGCAGAGGAAAATGAACAATAAACCTTGTGTGTCAACCAGAAAGGGATGGCCACAAAGTGAAGGAAGCAGCTTGAATTTCAGGAGATGTGGCTGAAGGCTTTGATTTTGAAAGCCATAGTCCAAATCTTATGCAAAAGACGGTTGCATATGAGAAAAATTTTAATAGTCCCTCAGTAATGCATCTCTCTTCTCACTGTAATAACAAAAAAGGGTAGGAGCAGAAAACAACCCATTTTAAATTCAAATTCAATCAGATTTCAGCTGTTTTTATTAGTTCCTATCCTACCTTGGTAAGAGATGTCAAAGGGTCAGGGCTAGTAAAGCCTAAGACTCTAGAAATCTTAGTAATAAAGAATGCTGTACAACTGGGCCTCTACTCTTCTTTAAAGAGAATCTGTAGTTACTTGTCTTTAAAAGCAAAAGGCCAAATATCCACTTCAAAGTTGAGTTTTCTGTAAAACTCCCTTTCTGAACCCAATTCTAATGACCTCTGTCCTGTTATAATGGAAAAGCAAGCCAGTGATCGCAGATAGACTGGGACACCCACATTAAAGCTTTTCTCTAACGTTTGCAGCTCGGCCCACCTCTAGTCTGAAATACATTTTAGCTTCCATTCCCAGAAGACGTCAACATCTGAGAAAAAAACAGAAATCTCTTTTGATGCCACCATTAATCAGGTCTGTTAGTTAAAATGCTTAAACATTTTTTTGAAGTGATTGAAGATAATGACATTTTAAATGTAATATCCCAGCACTCTGCTAATGCATTCTTAGACATCTGTTTTATCACAAGTGAATTTGGGCAACATGAACAAGATATTTTTTTACAGAAGCATCTAAAAATTACTGTGCAGTGAGTCGGTTCTCCCTGCATTCAGTATGTATCACACATAACAAGTTCAGGTATAAGTGCTACTGTAACAACTCCTTGAATCTGACACTTGATTTTTTATTATGTTTAATGCATATTGAACGTAAGAACAGAGATGCGGTCAAGAAACACAATGAGCTAGTAGCAGTCGTACAGAAATACAAATTGATACAAGATATTTTTAAGTATTATCCCAAAAGACAGTGGCCTGGAGATAAAAGGACCAAACCCACAAAGTAATTTGAATGTTGTATTCCTGTTGTCAGACATGAAGGACAATTTTATAAAACATATCTACAGCACAGACATTTTATATGTGATCTGTTTTAACACAACAGTGTAAATGATAGCGAGAGGCACAATCTTCAGAGATGGAAGATGTTGATTCTTCGCTAAAGCTGTCTTTGTTTTTGCAGACAAAGGACAATGAACACTGTCTTATCCTCACTTAACAAAGTAGGTGAGGCGGTAACCATACACTCTGCCCCTAGCCCCCTTTCTACATTCCTTGACATGCTTTGTGTGCAAAAAAGGGTAAATCTCAGCCATCCTTGTGTTTGTGTTTGCTTCAGGCTGTCCATTTAGCAGTTACATTTCTTAGATTTTGCTTAGTACTTGAATTCCAAGTCTACATTAAATGGTGAGTTTAGTGTGAAGTGTAAATGAAAATGCAGTAATAACAGCATTGGAAGGTGAATGATACGCTTTAGATCATCCAGTTCCTCTCTCTACAAGCCCAGGTTACATTTCTTTTTCTGATTTTATATTAACATTCACTATGTTTGGATTTTAATAACCTCATACACTAAAACAACTCCATAGCCAGAATTTTTGACCTGATAGCCAACTTGTTTATCGAAGTTCTTTGTCAATTTGCAAGCCCCCTGCCCTGGTAACTCACCACACCAATTAATCACCACGCTGCTTCAAGCAGTTTTCAGTTAAGACAGCATTTCTATCAATAGCCATTTTGCTTAATCTGACGTAGAAAATTTCAAAGCCTGTGATGTGTAAGGTATAGTTAGATACCACCCTCTTAGACTAGGCCTTTTCCATCTTAAACCAAATGGTCATGGTAATTTGGCTTTAGCAACCCACCAGTGCCTTGAGAGCGTTACCAGGCATGACTGGCCCTGACCAGAGCAACCTGAGATTCACACCTCCACCCCCACACCCCACCCTTTCCACAGGCCCCAGGGCCTCATTTCAGCTCAGACTAGGGTAGCCAGAGCTGGTATGAGCTATGTTCTGGATGGGGTGGTGCCCAACCCTGTCTTTGGCCCTCTACCCCACATCTTAGTCTTGTACCAGCCTGACTCTGGTATATCTGGATTCTTCTGCTGCTGACTTGAGCCTCTGGTTGGTCCCTGGACCTGGTTCACTGTTTGTCACGCCTGGGTCTGTTGTTGGACCCTGCTACCAGCATGCAGCTCTGACTGCGGCGTTCAGACCTGGTGGGATGGCATCCCAACAGTGGGGGCATGACTGGCCCCAGGGGTTGTCCTCAGCTTCCTGCTCACCTGTTTTTGGGGAGCAGCCCCCCTCCTGCTCCTGTTTAAATTTACTTCTTCCTCTATTATTTTCTATGTGAAATCTAATATTTTGCAGTTACTGCTGCCATTGAAGATTAAGGCCAATATGGCCATTGTAGATTAGGGCCCATGCATTCAAAGAGGGTTTATCAGCTTCATTTCCTAAAGAAAACTGGGGCACCAGGCAAACCGTTATTTTCATACTTGTGAACAGACTTTAGTTAAAAGGCGCTGATGATATTTTGTTGTCATCTTGAATGCTTTGATCTAGAAAGCTTGGGGAAAAAAAAATAACAACAGAAAGCCCTCCATAAAAATGTCACCCCAGTACCTCTCGAAGTTGATTTTTAAGTGTCTTTTGCCTGTTTTAAAAGGCCATTTTCCTTCAATACATAGTAACCGGAGTACAGCAGTTTATCATTCCTAATCATGAGAAGTAAGGGACTCCACGTAATTGGATATGAAACTGATTCAGAGAAGCTTACTGTATTTAAGAGAACACTTTCATGGGAATTGTGACCAGGATGCAGTATGAACAATTGTGGGCAATATTTGCAAGACAAAACACTTTTTTTTTTCAAGTGAGTTTTTCTTCCCCAGAGAAATTGAAAATTTTCCTCAGAGATGCTTCTGATCAGGTTCAAGTTAGGAAATCAGAAAATCTATTTATATTTAGAGATCCGTCATTATTCCTGCCCGCGCCCCCCCCCCCCCCCAAAAAAAAAAAAAAAATTAAACAAACTTTAATTTGGTAAACTTCTTGTGTTTAGCTATTTTACAAAAACTTAATCAAGACATGTTTCAAGTGCTAAAACATCAGTCTTCAAGTCCTAATGAAAGACACAAACATACAACATCAAAATGACTTAAAATACATCATATATATAAAGCTTCTTAGAAACCAGACATCTGCTTAAAATTTGGGACCTTTGAACAGCTTATAACCTCCCAGACTTTGAGTTGAACTTACAGATGGTGTAGCTGAGTTTAAGAAAAAACAAAGTCAGAACCAAATGTGAGTTCATATGTTAAGCAAAAAGGCTTCACAAGATAGAATTAGTGGACCGATTTTAAAGAATACCGTGTAAATACCTAGATGTATACATATGATTTATTTATTTATTTTTGCTTTGATGATTTTAGTCATGTTATTGTTCATGTCCTCTTGACACATATCTTATCATTGCTAAAAATGAAGATAGGGGAATTAGTGGCAAAGTTGAATGAGGTGGGAGCAACTGATGATGATAGTCCAATGACACACTTTGTGCAAGGCACTGTGCACTCATGTTACTGATCTGAAGCTGCAAGTCTGCTTGGAAGCAAAGAGATCATTTGAAGAATGACAGGTGGTGACTGTCAGTTGAAGGAGTGGATAATAGTCCTTAAAAATAAAAATAAAAATCCTAAACAAAATCAGGTACTTCACTGAGAAAGTAAATTCATTATTGAAGACAAATATGCCTGTCAATTGAATGGCTTCTTCTCTTTCTCCCTCTTTTAAACTTTGATTTTCAGCTCAGATTTACTAGATACGTTTAAAATTTATTCCTGCAATGCTATTTTTACAAGTTCCTTTATAGACTAGAACTGCAATTTTAATAGCCTCTAAAAATGAAACCTTTTATTTTTGATACACAGAACACTGTGTACTAAATGCAATGCAATACAAGTTGCACAAAGTACATGAACTTTAATACTTTTACTCTGCATTTAAGAATAGGAGCTTGTAGTTCACATTTTTCTACAAATACAGGGATGTAAAAATTTTCTTAAAGAACATATTTTATTATTTTCCCTTCTAATCCTCCACATCATGAGAATGAAATTTGAGAAGTGGTTTGTGAAAACAGTAATGTTTATCACATTATAGATATTTAGAATTAAAACCTTTTTGGATAAATTGCAGGTTTCATCTACAGTAAAACAAAAGTCTACAGGGAGATGTTAGGGAGATGACAGTAATAACAGAAATAACAGAAAATTCCAAATAATAGACCTATTCTTTTTAGGAAATAATAGAACAAATAAGAGGTTTTTTTTTTTTTTTTTTTAAATGGTCAGTAGGTACAGAAGTATTTCTTGTATTTGAATCATCTAATTTGTGCTAGATCTCTTCCCAAATTCACTATTTCCAAAGAAAAAGAGCAATTAAAAGTGTCATAATTAAATTACTCTCTATGTATTATTAATGCAAATAATTCATAACATAATAATTTAATCATAATGTGATTAAATTAGTGTTACAGACATTTCTTAATTTTAGGGTGGTTTATTTGGGTTGCTGATTAATTGTGTCTTTAATATAAAGTGTTCTGGAGTAGATGCCATGCACAATTGTAGTTGTTAGCCCAGAGAGTTATAAGCATGGTAAGCATGGCTGTTCTGCTTCCAGGTCAAGGAAGTTGATTTTTTTTTTGCTTTGAGTGGAGCTAATAAAACCTTACACATGCAGTCTGGCCTCATGCAAAGCTATTTGGTAGATTTTTTCGCTGCATTTCCCAGAAGTGAAAGTCCTGGCAGGGGCTTGTGTTTGATGGCAGACACATGGGTCATGCATTGTTGCATTATTCTTGTTTGGAACTGGCACAGAAAGTCCCTTCTAGAAACAGATCACTGGGTGAAAAGATGTTCATGCAGGTCTGGTGCAGGCTCAGGCACCCTATCTCAACATGATGTACCCATCTTTAGGCTACCCTTGAACATGCCATTGCTTTCTTCTCTCTCCCTTTTACACTGTCTGACAACCGAACACAGGTAACAGTGACAGCAGAAATATACTTCCAAGTCTTATGTTTTATGTTGCATCTTGAAGTGGTACACACTAGACTTTTTTTGAGGAAGTAAAGCAGAGCTGGTGTCATCAATTCAGATATGGTCATTACTCCACCAAGCTATTTTGGATAATAACATTTTAAAGACTTTTTAAGACTTTATCATTCACAATTTTTTGAGTTGTTAGGTATAGGAGGTATCACAAAATCACTGGTATTGACCTCTGACGTGTCATCAGTTATCAGATAGCACACAGATTTTCACCTATCAAATTTAAATATCATAGATTCACAAATGATTTTTAGGTCTCCAGTTTAGATCTACTTCAGATAATTTTAATAGTGAGTGCCTGACACTTTTCTCTGAAATTAAAACTAAAGATTAATAGCCGTACATCTAATATAATGCTTTCAACCTCACAAAGAAGATGAACAAGTATTCAAGAGAGTCATTAGATTGCTTCTACACTCTAGAGACTATAGCTCAGGTAATAAACAGCTTAGACTACATCATGGAAGCTGCAAAAATTCAAAGCAGTCCAATCCTATTGATCTTGCTACAGCATTAGCTGGCCATTTCTAAATGCAAAACATGTGTTAAATCTAAGTTAATGCAGCTGCTGCATTAATTCAATTCTTCCTTGCTTCAGCGAAAAATGCTTGTACTGTATAAATCCTACTGTTGCAGAGCAATTCCTTAGATATAAACATCTTGGCTATTCTGAATGTTCCTATCCTGCTGAGGATCTGAAAAGCTGCAGAGATGCATCACAGCAATCATTAGCAATCAAGAGTTTCCAGTTACTAAGTCACACCTACTTGTCAAGCAGCTGATAAAAATGAAACAAAACTAAGAGTTTATGTTTAGCATAGAGTTTTCTAAGAGAAAGGAAGATCACACTTCAGAAGATTTTACTTAAAATGCAGACACATCACCAGAGAGGCAATTCTACTGCACTAGTTTAGTCATGTCTTAGCAAACCAGTTAACTGGAGCCATAATGTAATTTGGAAGTTGAGAGAAGGTTCACAATGACTACAAATGTTTAATCTAAAGGGATAATAACCTCTTTGGCTTTTCTGAACTAGACCCTGTATAGCTACTGCATTAGCAAATCCTTCGTCAGTTTCATTAGTGCCTACAGCTGAAAAGACTACTGACAGAAAAAAATAATAATCAAGATTTGGGCAGTGTACAACAAAATAGTTGCAATAATAGAGGGATTTCTTTGGAAGAATGCCTGAAGGCTTATAAGCACTTCTGCATAAAGGCAAGTTGCAATTTTGCATGATGTTTTACATAAAACCAAATTATTGTCTTGTATAAATTCAGGAGATAATAATGGTCTAATTTCAATTTTGTTACACTTTGTTACCCTCAAAATCTTGTTCTGCGCAAAAAGGAACACACCAAATATGGAGCTAAGAATTTATTTTTAGTTAAAATAATATTTTCACACTCTAATAGTACAAAATAATACAAAAAATGTAATACAGTTAAAATTGCTACACAATTTATATCCCACCCTTCTCTCTGTTGTAATGCTCACCATCCTTGTAATGCTCAACATCCTTCTGGATCCCATGGTTGACAGCTGAGTCTTCCTTAATTGGCACAGGGGTGGTAGTGACAACAAGTCATCAGTACCCTGTGGACTTTGCAGGGAACAGTATAACGTTTATGGTGGGGGTTTCTTTCCCTTCAGTCTCAGATTTGTTTCTACAAGCATTGTCACAACAGACTGCTTACTTTCCATGATTCCCAACTATTTTTGCCACAAAAGAGCTACTGTCATGCACTGATTCCCTAGGACTGTGAGACCATTGCTACACAGGGTACTCAGAGAGGCTAAGGTAACACACCTGCAGTGAATTCACCAGACAGTTGCTGCAACAAGCTAAACCCAGCTCAGGCCATATAAACCCAGATGAGATTGTACACAAGTTAGTCAATACAATGTCTGTGGTCTTCTACTAATGATAGAGAAACAATTGTATTTACTGGACTACAGATGTTACTAAAGTGAATGGAAACCTACCACTGACTTTCTTCTGGTGGGATCTGGCTTTGTTTACACAGTTTTTAAACATTCAGTATGGTTAATGTTCTTAAGAAAATGGACATCTTTCAGTTGGAGTGTAAAATTGAAAGAAAGCAGAACTGCTGTTTCTTGCTAGACTGAAGATGAAATTGCACTAATTGGTTAACATGTTCAGAGACAGAATTGGGAAAGTGGAGGTAGATTCAACTCCACAAATCCATAATTCCATTTATATTTATTTACCTAGAGTTTGTTTCTACATAGAGCTGATTTCTTATTCACCAAGATTTTGGAGTACTGGGAAAGCTAAACTTATGAACGCTCCTTTTGAGACTGACCTCTCTCAAATGTTGAATCAGAAAAATTCCTTATTAACTTGCAATGTCTGTTTGATACCACCATATGGTTTTGTTGTTATCTCTTTGAATTAAACAACTCTAATTTACATATATCTCCATGTTGTTGCTTTCCTCATACTTACTCAGTTTACTCTTTAATGCTTCTTTGTTTCTCAAATCTTGAGACCATTGAAAAGGGGAAGAGGGTTATAAAATAAAAGTTTGAGATGAATAGCTACATTTTTCATAAATCTGTTTTTTTTTTTTTAATTACATTTGAGCTCAACATAGTAATACATTTTACTTTAATTACAATTTTGATGACCTTCTTAGAGCTGAAAGCCATTTCTCTTTATTTAATGACATGCATGTGTGTGTTTGGGGAGTTCTGTTGCTAAGTGATTTCTAGGAAAGCTAGTGAAGCAAACTAATGAAGTGTCAGATAATATTTTGTAGTGTTTTTATGGAATGGCATTATTGGACCAAGAAGAGACCTGTCTTGCATTCGCAAAATCTTCAGAATTTGAAGGTTTGAGAGAACATATCAGACCCAAATTCAAAAAAACTCTCCCATCTCCTTGTTTTACCATATCTAACTTGTGTGTTTCACCATATAATAAAATTTGGCAGGTTAGTGATAGATAAATGCAATGTATATTTGTCCCATTAATTTGCAAGGGTACAAAGTATGTTTGAACCTTATACTGCTAGTACTGCTTGTACAGCTGGGAAGAAAATGGCAGCTCTTCCTTAAATTTTCACTATTTTTCAGGGGTAGTTGAAGAAATAGCTAAATAGTAGTGAAATCTACATGCTTATAATAAACAGGTAAGACTTATAATAAACATGTAAGAACTCTTGCCTACCTGTTCTACATTCTTTTTTTCTCTTTCTTTCTTGCCTTCCTGCCTTCTCTCTCTTTCTTTCTTTCTTTCTGCTTCTTTTTAAATTAAGCATCCCTGTTGCTCTTTCTTACAGTTTTGTTTGTATAATAAGCTGAAGTGTACTCCTTTGACATGGAAAGTGTATAAATTTAGCCCATAAATATGGTACTTTTCAATTTTAGAGTGAATCAGCAGAAGGTGGAAGTGACATAGCACTGACTTCAGTACGGCTGTGTCACAATGACAATGGATTCTGGGTCAGCTCCACAGTTTAATAACACTTTTTATAACGGAATTGCTCAAAAGGAAGCTTTTTTTTTTTTTTTAACAAAGGCAACACAAAAGATTGAATTCTTAATATGGAAATTCTAGAAGACAAGTGGTGTAGGATTCCTATATTGCATCTTATTTTGGAGAGGAAGAGAAGCCATATATTCTTTGCGAGCAAGGATTGTAAGACTTCAGCTGGAAAGCTAAAAGGCTTATAAGTTATAGAGTATCTGGGTAGCACTTAAGCATACCATAACGAAGAGGTGAATAGAAATCAGTTTCTTGAAATGCAGTTCTGAGCAGTAGTGTTTTCTCATCTTTCTTCAGTTAAAAACACAACATATGAAACTTCATAATCTGAGTAGACAGAAGCACAGCCAACTAAATTTTGGTATCAGAAAGACCACTCTGCTGGCATTGCTTATTATGCTTTGGTGAGGGATAGGAGCAAGAAGAGGAGAAGAGGAAATATTCATAGAATCATAGAATGGCTGGGTTGGAAGGGACCTTAAAGATCATCTAGTTCCATCTCCCCTGCCACGGGCAGGAACGCCTTTCACTAGACCAGGTTGCTCAAAGTTCCATCCAGCCTGGCCTTGAACATCTCCAGGTATGGGGCATCCACAACTTCCCTGGCCAACCTGTTCCAGTGCCTCACCACCCTCTGAGTAAAGAACTTCCTCCTAACTACTATTCTAAATCTCCCCTCTTTTAATTTAAAACCATTCCCCTTTGTCCCATCTGAAAAGTCCCTCTCCATCTTTTTTATAAGCCCCCTTCAAGAACTGAAGGGCTGCAATGAAGTCTCCCCAGAACCTTCTCTTCTCCAGGCTGAACAACCTCAGCTCTCTCAGCCTTTCTTCATAGGAGAGGTGCTCCAGCCCTCTGATCATCTTCGTGGCCCTCCTCTGGACCTGCTCTAACAGGTCCACATCCTTCTTGTGCTGGGAGTCCCAGACTTGGATGCAGGACTCCAAGTGGGGTCTCAAGAGGGTGGAGTAGAGGGGGACAATCACCTCCCTCCACCTGCTGACCACGCCTCTGTTGATGCAGCCCAGGATGCAGTTGGCCTTCTGGGCTGCGAGGGCACACTGCTGGCTCATGTCGAGCATTTTGTCCACCAAACATTCAGTTTGTGCTTGCTGGTTCTCTGTGAGACCTAAAGTAGAAGGAGCAAAGGAAAGATGGTGCTAACTTTGCAATATTTCAACAAGAAACTGAAATAAACTACAGAAGCCTTCTGAAAAGATGACTTGTTCTCTTGGAATTTCCACCCTAGCTTAAAGTTTTGAGGGGTTCAATAGATCAGGCAAATATGTAGTGAATATATAAGTGTATATCCTGAGTTATAGATACTTACACCACTTCTGAATCTGTCCTTGATTTGCTCTTAGTCTTTTAAAACATCCTTTACCAGCATGGCTAACTGATATGCCCTTTAGTCAAGGACAAGTTATACTTGGGCTTAACATGTGGTTCTTAAACTGATTCTTTAAAACCTTTGCTAACATACTGATAATACCTGAAGAAAAAGGAAGAATCTTCAAGGATTTTTTTTTTTTTTTTTAAAGTGAGAGAGAGAGAAACCAAAAGCATTACATAAAGCACAAACTTTAAGGTAAAATGATTCAGATGCTGACAAATTCAGGGAAAACAATCATTTGGACATCTCCTAATCTAGAAAACAAGCATTTCACAATTGCTTTTCTTTTCCATTGTGACTTTCCTCTATATTTTCTTTTTTCACTTGAAATACCTCCTTGCATTGATCTTACTAGTCCAGAAGTATATTTGTGTAATATATTATTGAAGTGATTTCAGACTTATAATATAGCAAGCTTTGGGCTGTGCAGCAGCATTATTTTACCTGGCGCTCCTTAAAAAATACTCAAGGGGTTCTAAGGCAATATTAGCTCCTTCTGCAATGTACTGCATAACCTGCTTAGTTGTACACCATTAAGTCACTAACAAAATCAAACGTGGTTATTGTATCCTGTGCTCTTCTTTGGAGTTGCTTTTTGTAGGCAGACTTTTTTCTCCCCTTTTTCTCTCCTAAAGAAAAGGTCTTCTCTTTGAGACATGCTATGTCTTTATTTTTACTAAATTTGCCGGTGGGGAAGTCACACAGATGGTGGTTATAGAGAGGAACTTGCCATTTTGCTGTGAGAGCACGTACCAACCCCGATATACTTTCAGTTGCTCATGTACCCACAGCTTGCAATGTACTCCTATTGCAACCTGCTCAAGGAGCAATGCACACCACTCTAATTATTTATATGAATCAAATCCTGTATCTTTTCTCAGGTTTGAGAGCAAAATACTTCTCAGGTTTCTGTGTGACAGAAGAAACTTGTTCTTAGCTAGAGAGGAAAATAATACAGGAGAAGGGCATTTACCATTTAATCTTTGCAATTGAAATAAAATATTTGAAAAAATTGGAAAAAAAAAAAAAAAAGTGTGATATCAACACCAGTCTCCACCATGCTATGTGGGTTCTGTATGCTCTGTTAGAGGACAGTGCTGTGAAAGGGCTGCCTTTTTGCCTTCTCTCTGCTGCAGTCTGGGCCAGGTGGAGGTCTCCCAAATGGGAATATATAGCTCCCTTCCTAAAAAAGAAAACATCTTCAAGCAGAAATACAGTTTCTGCCTACTTTATTCTGCCCTCTAAGGAGAATGAGAAAGACAGCAAGCAGAAGACTGTAATACAAATAAACTGAAAAACTTCAACAAAAAAAGCAAGGAGAAGGTAGCCCTCAGAGGTGAAAAGATGAATTTTTCCCCAGGAGAAAATACGCAGCTTCTGGAGTAGGAGAGAACTGCAGAGGCAATATTCAAACAGTCCCATGACATTAAGGCTTCTTGAACCAAGAGGAAGAGTGAAGGGAGAGACCCCACCCTCCGGGAATACATTGTGCAGATTTTATTCTTAGTCCTTTTGTTTTAGTGCTTCCCATTAGAGATTCAGATTTTTGATCTCAAAGTTGCTGTGTCCTAGTTGGTATTCCAGTACGAGAAGTTTGGAAATCAAGGGCCATCTCATGTCTTGTGTCATGCTCACTTTTAGGAAAATCTCAGTACCATGGCTTACTATAGGAGTTCCATTTTAGGAAGATTTTACAGAAATTCATGGTTTACCTATATTCAGTTTCTACTGAAAGGTGCAAAACCTGTACTTTTCTGAAGCCAAGTTTGAGTTTTGTCAAAGTCTTCTTTGTGTAAATCCAAGGTGGACCAAAGAGAAGGGGTGCAAGATTTCATGTCAACAGCTGTTTCTCCAAATAGTGTTGCTCTCATACCCTACACAGGCAGTTTTCATCTTTCTGCTGATACTGCTGTCAGGACTGGCAGTCGATACAAGCTGTGATTTTTAGATTTGTGATTCCAGCTCTTGTCTCCTGGGAGCTGAGCAGAACCAACCCAATTACTTATTATTTGCAACAATAGTTGGACGGTTTTCACAACTACACTTTGACTGGAGCAGACTGGCACAACTTTGCCCATTAACCTCTCTTCCTCTACCCACACTGAAGGTTTAGCAACAGTGATATTGCCCCAGCTAACTTCATAAATGAGATATGAATACAGAAATGTAGTATTAGGCATGATGATCTGGAATAAAAATTATTAAAGCGCTGAAGATGTCTAGGATCTGAGTTGTTCTGCTTTGATATATTTTTTCTCTAATAAAAAGATAACAACAGCAACAAGGAAGGTAGGATTTTTAGTCTGAGGGTAATGATTTATCAATTCCCTACAGTCAGGGTGGCTTAACACTTATTGAGTATATGAAGACTCATTACAGCCACACATGATGAAAGAAGCCAGACATTCAAAGACAGAAAATAATGTAGGAAATTACAGTTAACCAAATATTTTGAAGGTGGGATAGCTATCCTACCTACCCACCTATGGGTGATTGATAGTTTGTTGCATCCCTCCTTTGTCTATTCTTCACCTTCACACCTTCTTCCCTAAAAGTAAAACTTACAGTGATGCCTGTTTTGTAATTTATTTATGGTAATCAAGACAGAATCCAGTGCAAAACTCTGTATTATTGTACTCTTCCTCAGCTGTATTTGTGTATATATGATCTTTGCAGAGGTTTACTACAAAATAATATTGAGAAGGGTAGTAGGTAAGCATATACAAGTTTAAATTGTGTTGTAACTTTTTTGTCCATCTCAGGAATGTTAGGCTTTTGAATCAGATCCTTTAGTCCCTCTCCCTTTCCCTACAACAACAATCCCCACACCTCAAAGAAAGCTTGATGTCTGGTAGGATAGACTCAGATACTTTATCTCAGTTTAATTTTCCTGGCTTTCCATCCTCAGTGAAATTGATATTTCAAGTTCTATTTTGTTTTTAGCTGTGCTTTTAAGAAATGATGTCCATGTATGATACATAAGGCATTTTACTAATCACTTCTATTAAGAGAAACTGAAAACTGCCTTTTTTAGCACTAAGGGTTATATTACCTGTGTATGTTTTCTTTGGGGGGTAGTGAGGAGTGGGGTGGGGGGTGAGGTAGTTTTGTGCTCAGAAATAAAATCATTTCATCTGAGGACAAAACAAATGCCTTCTGTATAATGGATGATGTGCAAATGGATGCAGCAATTGTTATTGCTGCATCATTAACAAATGTCTTGTTTAGGTATTGAATGTGCTTTCTGTAAAAGGTGAGATCTTGTTCACATTACATTTATTCTTCTGAAATGTTTGTCTTTAAAATGCGTAAATAGCAGACCAAAGTGCTGTTCTAGAACAGTATATTTTGAAACACTGAACTAAGCATTATTAATGGAAGTGTTATCTAAATCTTGTAGAAGTAATGAAAATTTCTACAAGTGTTAAACTACTGAACCTTCTGACTTTTTTTATATAGGGGTTAGATGACAAAGTGGATTGCCTTGTCCATCAAAATGCAGTTGAAGAAAATTTCACTGACTACTGAGGTAAGAGTGACACTTAAATATACAGGAAAGGTCACATGGAAGTTATCAAATTTAAAGAAACAAGATGCTTACCAAAAAGAAAACAAACAAACAAACAAACAAAAAGTCCAAACCAACCAAAACCGAAAGAGAAACAAACAAACAAACAAGAAACACCTTGAAAAGCCTGGTATAAGATGATGCTAATTTTGAATAAACCTATTTATTTCAGGAATCAGTTTAGAATTGTATAAAAAGGTGATTGCTGACTGAAAGAATCATGGCTTTAGCTAAAAAGCCACACTTAAATTTACTTGATTTAATTTCTTTATCTTTGGCTAAGCTGAGAAGAATATAAGCCATATGGCTTTCATAGATGGAGAGTCTAATGCAAAGGTAGGAAGTGTTTATTTAAACAGGTATTGCCTTCAGCTTTGTTTTATGAGGCTAGTCATTATCTTGAGTTTTAAACCAAGCTAGGAGGAAAGGAAAAAAAAACGGAATATGTACTATTATGCTTGGTAGAATGATTTCCTTAAAGGCTACACGCTATTTGGCTTGAATTATTGGGTGTCACAGTGGCCAGATGGAAAACTCAATTTACATTTTATTTTAACAGATTTATCAACTATTTCAATGACAAAGAGGGGTGTTACTTTGGTGAGTGAGAAAAATGTTATTTCTGCTTATAATTGCATTAAAATGTTACAGTATGCTAGAAGTTTTCACTCAAAGTCTTTTCATCACTATTGCTGTTTCCCAGACTCCTCCATTTTTAGCTGTTTGTAGAAGTGAGAGCTTTAGTAGGTGTTACTAAAACTGACATTTTGCTGCCATTTCCTCCATCCCTCCCCATATATTTATGAATGCACAGCACATTAAAAGGGTTTCATACACTAAAGGCTTTGTTAGCCCACTGCAGTTTCTTGGTAGGTTTACAGAAGCAGTGCCAATATTTCCTCAATTTCCTTCAGGGAAACCAACAGCTTAAGAAAACAAGAGTTCAGTCCCTGACTCCCCAGATCTCTCACCCTTGCTAAATCGTGTGCTCTTTTTTTTTCAAGGGAAAAAGTCAAACACCCAAAGCCTAGGTGGGCCTTCAAAGCTCAACAAGAGCTTGCTCCATACTGCTTGAGAGAGGAGCAGAGACAGAAAAGCAGTAGTTAAATTCTGTTTGGATCCACATGACTTTCCTCTCTGCTTGGACACAGCACATACGCTTTCCCCTTATGCCTTGCTTACATTTCTTCAAAGGCAAAGAAAACAGTTACTCACTGCCCGCAAGGAGTACCTAACACTTTCCCTGGGCTCATGCTTGTCTCACACGTTTGAGACTGCAGAAGTGTGACATTGACTCTTTTTCCAACAGATGCAGACATCCATAGGAAGTCCTGGTGTCCCACCGTACAAAAAGGCAAATTCTTACATGCTGCTGTTTGCAGCTTCTGGGACATCACAGTTTTGAGATCTAATTGCTTTTTGCTCAAGTTTCTCCCAGAATCTCTTTTCTATAGTACCTGATAAAGAAGCATGCATGGGGCCTGAAATGCTGCAGAACTGGATTTAGAGGGTTTTATGCAGTACTGAGAAAAAAAGAAAGGCACAAGATTTAGAAAGCATGAGAGGTGGAAAAACAGCTTACTATTTTCAATGTTATTTCACATGCTGGTATTGAAACCTTTAGCACTACGTTTCTGGCAGTAGGGCTCCTATAAGGTCAGTGACGTACCTCTTTGTAATCCTTCCTTAAAAATCTGGGAAAAACAAATAAGATTTTTGTTTGTAATTAGCAAAAGTCTTATTGGCAGCAGCTCCATTTTCTAATAGTAGAAAATAAGTAAGGGTGTATTGTCATGAAATATTAGAACAGAAGTATTTGAACTGAAGACTTTTGCATTTCATGATATGCGTGGTTGATTTCCTTTGTTATTTTATTCATGATATTCTTCAATCACCCTGATATATTAATTTCATGTGAAATGTATATTTTAGTTTAAGCACATGAGAGTACATTTGAAAGATTTTTTTTTTTTTTTTGAATCTCCACTCCGACTGATGGATACTGATAATCTTGACACAGAAATTTTGCAAGCACCAGAAGCAAGGTTATTTATTTATTTATTTTTCCCAGGGTTGTAATAAAACTGAAAGTCTTGAGGAACACATCAAAAATAAAGAATGTTTCTGTAACAGGGGACCTTCTTAGGGATGACTGGCTGTTTAAAGAGCTCCTGTTCTGAATTGCACCCCCACAGGGCTAAAACTACATCTGACGAGAGTTAAATAAATGCCATAGAGCAGGGAAAAAAGAAATTAGAAAGAATGTTTTGTATTACTTACAATTCATTCCCTTTTCCCCTTAGGCAAACAAACCATTATCTTTGGTGATGGCAAAGTCTTTAGCATTATATGAAACATTCTGATTTTATTAGCCCAAGAATAAAATTTCTTTAAGAGGTGGGTGAAAGAAACAAGTAAATGATAAAAGAAGTATTCAACTTTTAATGAAGTTCAGCTGAGAACAGTGAGATTAATAGTTTATTTTTCATTCAATATCAGAAATCCTATATCAAAACCCTTGGTTCAGTAAAATATAGTTTACCATACAGAGAAAATTCTATGGTTTCCTGCATTTCCATAGCTAATCTTTTTATTACCCTAAAGCCAGCTTTTATAGCCCAGAGCAGTAATTTTTATCTACTGAGGAAGTTTTAAATGGGCATCAATGTTGGGCAGTCGCTCCCCATTCTTTTCACAGAGTCAGAAAGCACAGTAAGCAGCTAAACTTTGTCAAAACAGCACAAAATAAATTCAGTTACATTTCTCCAAGCTGTGTACTTTACTGTGGTTCAGAAAGTTATATTAATATGATAATTCTGCAAATTCAGACTGATTTACATTTTCTATAATTTTGGACTATTTACTCTGGCTCCTTACATGTAGCACCAAAATGCTTTCAGCTAATTTGTCTTCTAATTCACATTTTTATTTGGGGGCATTTGTGTTTTCTTCTCTGCAAGTTTTAATGAGCTTTTTAGTTGATTAATCAAGATGTTGCAGTTGACAAACAGGGTGCTAGTACAATGTTGTTATACAATAGAGAAATGAGTGCTATTGCAGACCACATATTCTGATGATGGCCCACTCTTGCTGCTGAGAACACCAGTAAGTGAATCCACATTGTTCAGTTCTCATTTCTTAGTATTTGTTTCATGGAAAGGAAGTTTACCTGATCCACATGGCTGGGACAGTAACCCATGAAGTTTGATTGTTTCTATGCGCCCCTGGTCCAAAGAGTAAGAGGCTAAAACTCACATTTTTGTGCTTATTTTCACATCTATATCCGCATGAGTGGGCCAGATTTCTTCAGAACTGATTTTGGTGTAATTCAATCCGTATTATTTAGGGATGTCTCATGACTTGTTATAATTGAATACTCCTTCTAAGAAGTAGAGTCACAGCCTCTGGCAATTGTTACTGTATCATTCAACTGACTGAATTAAGGAATCTAATTCCAACAGAGAAGGTGGCAGGCTCTGAGCTGACTATAACTGTTCTAGTTATAAAAATAAAGAGGCTCTGAACCCCTAAAAATGAAACTGTTAGGAAAGAGTAGAGAAAGAGGAAAAAGATAAACATTGTTCTGCTTACTAGGAGATGATTATACACAAATGTCTAAGGTACCTCATCCTGATATCTGCACGCATTTCTAGTCTTTGCTTTCCTCTCCTCCTTCTAAAAAAAAGGAAGGAAGAAAAGGGAATAGGAATGATCCAAGTTTTGAATTAGCTTCCATGTGTAGGAACAATTATATTTTTACTCTCCTCCTTACTATCTCCTTGGTTTTAAAAATGATAAGGTGTTACATGAGAATTAGTTACTTATCCTCTCTGGTTTATGTATCTGCAGTAGTACATTTTGTTTTTATATAACTTTGAATTGGAGTAGCAAGAACAGCTTAACATATGGGCGGGAGTCTGGATTAGGGTGGCAAACCATTAGGACAGCTTAGAGATCCAGGATAGCAATGGTAAAGTTTGGCATTTTCTATCCTACAGATTAGCAAAATATATGAATGGAATTAAAAGTTTAAGATCAGGAAGTTACTTTGTTTTACAGGAGGATCTTATTGGAGATAGCACTTGTTTCTTCAGTGTCCCAAAACTACATTTTTGCATTTACGACTCTTTTTTTGTAAGGAAGTGACAGGTTTGGGCATCATCAAGATTGCTGCTGATGCACTCAGATCTCCTCTTTCCAAACTTTTCAATTGGAAATCTAGCTGGTATGACTGTTTTGCTATGCTGCATGCACAAAATACCATACCACTATCTTTCTTCTCATGTCTTGTCAAGATGCTTAGCCAGTGACTGAACTGAACTCAATGTGGGATTCCTACTTGCAGAATCTTCCCCTACTTGCCATAACAGTACTGGTCAAATCTGTGACAGGATGTTTTCCCCTAAATTCATTGGCGTCCTTGCCAGCTTCATGCCAACACCTTATCTCTGTTCCTAACTGTTAGCTCCCCCCTCTTCCATTCACTATTCAGATTCTAAAATAGTGAATTAAATAATGTTTAATAGTGAACTAAACAATATTTCATATCAATAGACTTGTTGATTCCTTCTTGGGAATCCTTCCTAGCCTTTGGCTAGATCAGTCACCTTTTAGGACTAGCCTCCTATATTTATGATCTGTTATTTCTCCAACATTCAGCAGAATATGGTTAGAAAGCTGAAGTGCTAATACACATCTTATAAAAGCATGCATTTTTAGACAGGCCCCACAGCAGTTTCCCTTTTCTCCACAGCAGGGGATATACATTTTTGATGTGTTAATGAATAGGGTTGTCCAGCTATCAGATAGCAACTCTCAGTTTGAGGCTGAAAAGCAGCTGCAGGAGACACAAGAACCATGGCTGAAAGTCGGACAACTGAGAAATAATTGAGTAGTTTACTGCTACAAACATTTCAATATTTAATAGCATGAAAGGCTTTTCTTAAAACCTTTTATAATTTCAAAGACTCTTTGGGAGCCCCAGAAGGTATAGCTATAGTTGCTAGACAGGACACATAAAAAACCACACACATGCAAATTGTAGGGTATATAGTAGAGGAAAAGGGCATGTTATCCTGAATAAAGATTTTCTGTACAAATTTTCTCCCCACTTTTTTTTTTTTTTTTTGAATTTTAAGTTATCAAAATTAAGCATAGCTGGACTTTCACAGCTTTTAGAATCACGTGTTTGCCTTTTACTTTCTAAGAAAATCATAGAACCATATAGGCTGTAAAAGAACTTCAAGATCGCCAAGTCCAACAGCCAACCTGACCTACTGAGTCCCATCACTAAACCATGTCCCTTAGTACCATGTTCTCACATCTCTTAAATACCTCCAAGGATGGGGACTCCACCATTTCCCTGGGCAGTCTGTTCCAATGTTTGACCACCCCCTCTGTGAAGAAATTCTTCCTAATATCCAATCTAAATCTCCCCTGGTGCAACTTAAGATTGTTTCCTTGCATTCTGTCACTTGTCACCTGAAAAAAGAGACTGACACCGTCCTCATTGCAACCTCCTTTCAGGTAGTTGTAGAGATCGATGAGGTCTCCCCTTGGCCTCTTCTTCTCCAGACCAAACAGCCCCAGTTTCCTCTCTCACTCCTCACAAGTCTTGTTTTCTAGTCCCTTCACCAGTTTCATTGCTCTTCTCTGCACACGCTCAAACAACTCAGTATCCTTCTTGTAGTGAGGGGCCCAAACCTGAACCAAGGTGCAGTCTCACCAGTGCCACATAAAAGGGGACAATCACTTCCCTAAGTCCTGCTAGCCACACTATTTCTGATGCAAGCCAGGATGATATTGTCTTTCTTGGCCACCTGGGCATGCTGATGGCTCATGTTCAGCTGGCTGTCGATCAGCACCCCCAGGTACTTTTCTGCTAAGCAACTTTCCAGCCACTCTTTCCCAAGCCTTTATTGCTGCACGGGACTGTTATGACCCAAGTGCAGGACCCAGTACTTAGACTTGTTGAATGTCATGTGACTGGACTCGGTCCATCTATCTAGCCTATCCAGATCCCTCTGTAAAGCCTTCCTACCCTCAGGCACATCAACAGTCCCACCTAACTTGGTATTTTCTGTGAACTTAAGGGGAGTGTACTTGATCCCCTCATCCAGATCACTGATAAAAGTGTTAAATAAAACTGGCCCCAATACTTAGCCCTGGGTAATACCACTGGTGACCGGCCGCCAACTGGATTGAACTACATTCATTAGGACTCTTTAAGCCACGCCATTCAGCCAGTTCTTCACCCAGCGAACTGTGCTCCTGTCCAAGCCATAAGGAACCAGTTTCTCCAGGAGAATACTGTAGCAAGTGGTGTCAAATCATTTGCCATCGTCAACTGAGTAATACTCCAAAGGAACATGGAGTTATTTTTAACTGTTCAAAAAATCAGACTTGACCCTAATTAATATATATATATTAAAAAACAAAAACAACAACAAAAAAAGAACAGAAAAAAGAGATTCTCTCATTTTTCATGAAAATATTTAGTTTTAGCATACCATAGATTTAGGTCTACTATGATCTTTATTACTTTTTAATGGAAATTCTCAGTGTTATTTGTCTTTGAAACAAATCAAGAAGGAGACCATATGCACTGCTGCAAACTATCTCAAAATGCAGCTTCATAAGCTCTTATTTCAGTTGAGAGGGGATAAAGAGAATCATTTATTTTCATAATGGCTCTATTAGGGCAGACCATGGCTCTGCCTAGAAATGCCCTGTTAGCAAAGCTGTCATCCAACAATGATCTCTGGGAAGGTGAATGAATATAACACAGACTGCCCCTGCATTCATTTTAGAATAGTCAATAACTTCCCCCATGCCTCCACTATTTCACAAAGCATCATAATTTCTTAGGGTTTATTTTTTGTTTAATAATAATGCCCTCTCATGGACCACAATTCAATCCAAAGTGAAAACTTGCCTAAGCACAGAATTATACACTAGAGAAATATTTACGAGATCTATTGTAATTTCTCCTGCAAGCAGTCCACAGAGTCATTTTTCAGACTACAGTGTGAAGTTGATATACTGGATTTCTTCTCCCACTACCCCTGGTCATATTCCAGGGTGATATATGGCTGCTCAAGACCCTAATGGGGTAAGAGCAAGGAAATCCAGTTTCAGAAGTAAATTCTTCATAGGACACTTGGGAACAGGAAGTTCTAAGAATAGGCTGGACAGCTACTATGTAAGGTGTTACCTGGGAATACTCAAAGCTTAAGTGGTTCCAGAAAAGGATAATCCTTAAATAAGAACCTAAGCTTTATTGAACTTAGTGTGTTCTTTGAGCTAAAGACTAGATTTTGCATTCCATGTTTCACTACTGGAAAAGTATAGTCAGTCAAAGATGGGCTCTTCGTTTTCAAGGTTAAAAAAAGAACGAACACTTTGGAATAGGTTTGTAGAAATTTTTGCTTATTGCACCTGCTTAAATACAATTCTCAATTCCCATTGGGATAATGAAAATCCTGGAAACCATTTCCAGGCACATTAATAACAAAAAAATCATCAGGAGTAGTCAGCATGGCTTCACCAATGGGAAGTCATGCTTGACAAACCTGATAAGCTTCTATTGTGAAATGACTGGCCTGGTAGATGACAAGAAAGCAGTGGATTTTGTCTACATGGACTTTGATTAGGCTTTTGATAATGTCTCCATCTCCCATAACATCCTCATAGACAAGTCATTGATGAATGTGCTAAATAAGCAGACAGTGAGGAGGATGGAAGACTGGCTGAATGGCTGGGCCCAGAGGGTGGTGATCAGTGGCACAAAGTCCAGTTGGAGGCCGGTAGCTAGCAGTGTACCCTAGGGGACAATACTGGGTCCAGTCCTGTTCAACATCTTCGTTAGTGAGCTGGATTATGGTGCAGAGTGTACCCTCAGCAAATTTCCAGATAACACAAAACTGGGAGAAGTGGCTGATACAGAAGAGAGTTGTGCTGCCGTCCAGAGGGACCTTGACAGGCAGGAGAAGTGGGCTGACAGAAAGCTAATAGAGTTCAGTAAGGAGAATTGCAAGGTTCTGCACCTGGGGAGGAAGTATTCAGGCACCAGTATGTGCTGTGGTCCACCTAGCTGGAAAGCAGCTTGGTGAACAAGAGCCCACAGGTTAATGGGCTGCATTAGGAAGAGTATTGCCAGCAGGTCGAGGGAGGTGGTCCTTCCCCCCTACTCAGGACTGGTGAGGCAACACATGGACACAACGGACAGAGAACAATGAAGGGCCACAAAGATGATGAAGGGACTGGAGCATTTCAGCTATGAGGAAAGGCTGAGGGAGCTGGGACATTTCAGACTAGAGAAGAGAAGGTTCAGCAGGGATCTTATCAATGTATATAAATACCTGAAGGGGCGGTGCAAAGAGGATGGGGCCAGGCTCTTTTCAGTGGTGCACACTGACAGGACAAGAGGCATTGGGCACCAATTGAAACATGGGAGGTTCCCTCAGTACATCAGGAAACACTTTTTTTTTACTGTGAAGATGACTGAGAGGTGGTACAGATTGACAAGAGAGGTTGTGGAGTTTCCCTCCTTGGAGATAATCAAAAGCTGTCTGGAACTGATCCTGGGCAAGTGGCTCTGAGTGACCCTGCTGGAACAGATGCTCTCCAGAGGTCCCTTCCAACATCAACCATTCTGTGATTCTGTGATAACTGGTCACATGTGTATCACATTACAGCTTTTGTGTATTCTGTGTGTATATATATATATATATATACAGANATATACAGAATAGATTTCACAGGACAGGAAGGGGAAAAAATGGATTTCAATTGGAAAGCCTCCTAAATGGAGTATGGATCAATGTAGTTTGCAGGACAGTTGAGAAATACATCCATTCTATTTTTAAATAAAAAGAAAAATATGAAGTAAAAAAAAGAAAAAGTAATAATTAATTTAACATTGACCACTGCACATGCAGAAGATTATGATACGGTAGATTATGATGAGAAATAGATCATTTACTTCAAAGTGTAATAGGAAAGGTCGAAAAAAAAGTTCGACCGCTTGGATCTATGCTGAGACATGAAAGTTTTGGATTACTGGACAAAGTCAACAAGAGCTGATGAGTTTGAAAGTGTGATGTGAAATATCCTTTGTACGTTACAGTATCAGTAAAAGTCAGTTAAGTTTACTGTGTACTACCTTGTTAATGAACCTTTTATTTCTCACTAGTGGTCAAATATTTGTACTGTGATACAGCTCAGAAGTCTCACAGTCTATGGGCTTCCTTGCATGCATAAGTCAGCACATAGTAATTGTTTAGATAAGAAACTGAAGGACTGAAGAAAAAATTTAGGTTTTAAGATGCATACACTAATTGTGTGATTTAGTTGCTGATGGTTGCATCTAACTAAGAAATTGTCCTGTAGAACAGTGAATTTAAACTTAATTTCTTATTCTTAAACTGGTGATCTGGCCCTCAAAGTTGTTAAAAAAAAAAAAAATGGTTTGCAGGAGTTGAAGTAGCTCTTGGGAGAAGTCTAATCAATCCACTAGGAGGAATTTAAACTGGTGGCTCAGAAAGGCTTTAGCTCAAAACCAGCATCACTAATCATGGACTTTGTTGATATGGCACGGAGCCATTATACCTTATGTCCTCATCTCCTCTAATCAAGATTGGAAAATAAATGCTCACCATATCCACCACCATCTTCTATTGCAAAAGAAAAAAAAAAAAATTCAGTTCAGATGTCATTTCAGATACTGGTTCTTACAATGATAAATCATGACAACCATAAAGAGTTAAGTCAACCTCTGCTTTAGAATTCTGCAAATTCCAGAAATAATAACAAAAAAACAACAACAACAACAAAAAAAAAACTATAAAAGTAAAAAAAAAAAAAATGTTTCAGAAGATAATCTTTACATATGTTTAAGTAAAATTAGTATTCTCTCTCTTCAGAAGTTGCAATGTTGTTTTATTAGACAGTATCAGCTATTGCACTTAATTCCTGGGCAGAAGTAAAATTCTCTTCCTTCCTTTTTATGCTTAACTATACGTTTTCCTGGGTGAACTGTCCAGCTACTTTTTCTTATGTTAATATGAACACACTGCATACAGAATATGCAAAAGGAATAAGTGTATGGTAGTAATTACTGTCTCTTGATTAAGAGCTGACAAGAGTAGTCCTGGTTTGTACTAGTATTTGTCACTTTCAGGTGACATTGAATATAAGAACTTCAATTCTCTCTTTTAGGCATGAAAGGCAACAAAGACTTTTTTCTGGATCTGGCCTGAAGACAGTGTCAATTTGCATCAGCTGGCACTGTGGCAGGCTGTGAGTAAGTGGGCATAAGATATTCTGTCACCAGACAAAGTGACATTAATACTGTGCCTCACCATGAGCTATCATGGCCACAAGCCATTAGTTCCAATTAAAATAATGATTTTCTCTTTCAGAGTGCAATGCTAGACTTTGTACCAGGTCAGTGATTAACGCATGTTCCTTTTGTGCATTTAATGGTGAAACATAAACAGGGTAGGTTAATCATCCATCTTCAAAACTGACATTTTTAAGTAGGACAAGCACACACCGGATGCAGACACTCACCTAGCTACAGTGGCTGTCTGCTAAACAGAAGTGTCTCTAGATAATCATTTGTCCCAAATTCAATATGAGGCTTAAAGACAGAAATTCTGAGAGATGCTAGTGTCTGGTGTCGATGATCTATTTTTGGAGAAAACTAGATACTTATTTTTTCTGTCTTCACATTTTTCTAAGTAGAAATTCTCCGGCTTCCCCCCCACCCCTGCCTTAGAGAGACCTTCAGTGGATTTTACAGTGACTTACTCCAGACAATTCTTCAAGAAGGACTGAGACACACTGTCATGCTGTCACATTTTTAACTAGCCTGTTGACTGTGCCATGGTGTTAACTGTTTGTACTTGTTTTAGTTCAAGGTATACACAAGGTGAAAAGACTTACAGAGCTCTAATGAAAAAGGGTTGAGCAAACAGATTACCTAATGTTTACTGTGGGCAAAAAGTGTGTAGCTACAATTATTAATTATTATTATTATTAGTTTGAGAATAACACAAACAAACATTTTAAAAAAACCTGCAAAAACCCACAGAGATGATTCATCATAACTTGAAGTCATACAGCTTACAATACAGGTTTCAAATAACGTTTTGTAACTATACTTCTGAAATCATGCAAAACAATTTTTAAAGGACTACTTTTTTAAGTTATTATGTTCTTCAACAATTTCAGACTCATATCTGCAATTTTAATTCTGTTTATGCATATAGAAGGACTGCAGTTAGCTGTCAAAGGGCATAGTGTCTAGCGGCCCAGGAGGCTGATCTAGCATTTACCTAATAGTATTCATTTGCTTTGCTTTGTATATACACATATTACATATACCTACATACACATATTATCCATGCCCTGGAAGTTTTCTTAAGTGTAAGGGAAACACAGAGCAAGTAAATGAGAAGAAGTCATTGGTCTTGGAGACAGTAATAAAAATACAGTCTTAGACAGTCCCGTATTTGAACTGTTCAGCAGTTAAAGCCCCCTGAGAGGAATATGCTCTTGGCTGCTGCCTCTTCTCAAGTGATGTTTGTCTGCTCACTCAGATGTGTTGCAGGGGAAGGACCACTTGGGGCTTTAGGACAGATCTTCAAGATCTTACAAGCTTGAAAATTGCCTTCCCACTTTTAAGACTAGTCAACTAAACTGGGAAGCCAACAGCCCAGTAGCCTTCATTTACAGGGTTTAGCATCCTGTTATACCCCTCCTTGTCACTAAATTGTGAAAAGAAACCCAGTGTGGGCGGATTTAAAAGATGCTATTCCACTCTTAATCTCACTATGTTTTCCTCGTTGTGGCAAGATCAGCCTCCTAATCTAGGCAATGCAGTTTTCTTAAACAGCTGGAGCAAAAGTGTGCCCAAATTCACTGGCATATAATAGTGCTGAAAACAGATAAAAATTTTAGAATATTTGTAGATAAGATATTGAGAAATTATGTCAGGCACCACTCTCATTAAAAAGGCAGGTCTAGTTTTACCACACCTGGCAACTGGTACCACTATGTACTTCATTTTTAGATCAAGAACCAGAGATTTCTCCCTTGTTTGCATTCCAGTGTGTCTGAAGATTGTCATTTTATAGAAAAAGGTGGAGGATACTTATCAATGGTGCCAGAGATCAAGACCTTTCCCTGCTAGAGCAAATCAAAAGTTTTTGATGTTTTCAGAAAAAGACTGTTTAACAGAGAAAGCATTTTCCTTATTTGTTTTGGAGGAATGAAACCTTAATCAAAATTCAGCCAGGAGGGTGAGTTCTCGTGTAAGTGATCCCTCTCCCCAAAGAAGCCAAGAAAGGAATCCAATAGCCAGGAATTTGCTCCATCTACTAATTCTCTTGGCAGATTACAAAGAAAGAGGAGGAGACACAGTATTATCAAAATCCTCCAGACATGCTACTGGAGAGAGAGAAATTGCTGAAAAGTACTCTGCAGTAGCTCCCAAAGAGTCTCTTACCTCCTCTCCTACTTAAGTCACTATTATTTGTTATCAGAGAAACCAGGGATGGCTGGTCAATATAATAATATGCAGAGGAGCACCTGAGTTTTGCTTATCATGAGGAAAGATCTAATCTGTTAGAACAGTAACATGCGGTATATTCAGGGTATGTATCAAAGTGGAGTTTTAATACACTGCTGAGTTCATTTTTGGAATACTAAAATCCTTGCAAACTTTGAAAGAAAGGGAGGGAAAGAATGGAGATTAAATACCAATTATTCCAGGCTGCTAGACCTATGTCATCACATGCAATAAAAACAAAACCTCCTCGTCATATTTAGATCATTACTTCCAGAACCCCCATCTCTTTTTTGGATACTTGGATGTGTTAGAGTCTTTGAGAGCAAACTTGTCACACCAGGAGTACTAAACTGGAACTAAAGCAGCAGCCGTGCAGCTGGGAAACAAGATTTCTACATATGTCATTGGTGTTTCTTTTGTAATCTTACATTCCTCAAAAGAGAGTATTTCTTCCACTTAGGAACAGTTCCACTACCTAGACAGGTGACATTTTTATTCACCAGACCCCCCAGCTACGTTGTTTTTGTCAGCTAAAAGTATTCTTGTCTCCCAGGATTAATGATAAACCTTAATAGGGAAGAGCCTTTGCCTTTTCTGAACTGCTTCAAAGCATTTCTTCCCCTTGCTGTTCAAATTAACGGAGAAAACCAGGGTTCAGTCCAAACCTACAAAAAATAACAAATACTTATTCTACTCTCAGTATTTTCTAGCTCAGTGCAGTTTTCAGTCTTCTTCCAGGAATATTTCCTCTTCTGGGTTTCTCTTCCTGACTCCCCCAATGGATACCTTTTCTCCCCAAGACAAGTTAGTACAGTCTCAGTCACTTTGGCACTTGAAGGCAGCATCAGACTGCATTTCTAAATATCTGTGAAGCAGTTTGCTTTTCATTCCACTTTCTTCTCCTAAGATGACCTGTGCATCCCTGCTACACCTCAGAAAGTATTACTGGTTTGAAACCAGACAAAATAGAATTAGTACTTATGCCAAATGGTCTGCACCTATGCAAGATTATCCTTCAGAAGAAAATGCTGCCTCTTCTCTGTAAAATCCAATGATATTTCTTTCTTCAACCAATGGCAAACATTGAAGTACTCACTCATGCAAATTCTCACCTCAAAATCCAGGAGATGCTATGATGCAAACACTCCTGTGATAGCACATGCAGGATGAAAAATTCTTAGTCAAAGTGTATATTGTTCAGCTATTCAAGTTTGGCATGATACTGTCACTAGTGACTTAAAATTCTCTCCTCAAATATTCTTAAATAGTACCATAATTACCTGGGGCTGGCAAGGGGGCAGGGGAGGGAACAGCAGGAAGGAAGCAGCTGCCTACTCTCCCAAAGTAGAGCATAATCTGGCTCTTCCAGCACTCCCCATGACTCTCCAGAGATGTCATGGTCCCTCAACTGCAAAATGTCAAAAGGCTGAAATGCTAGTACTCTGCAGGGACTGAAGCATCTCTGTTAAAAATAAATAAATAAATAAATACAAGTGTTTTAAGGCTGGGGTAGCTTAAAGGTGGATTGTAAGCAGGCAGAATCAAGCACAGCAAACACTGTGGCCACTGTAACCCTCAGGCTGGGACAGTCACTGTGGTCTTGCTTTCCAGTGGTCTATGCTGAGGGAGTTCCTTCTCCTCATTTTACTTCTCCTCCCTTACATTGTTCCCTTCTGTAGAGGCTGGACAAATAAGCTACTGAAAACATGATTATCTGCTTAGTAAGGAGGCAATTTGCACAAGTTACCCATCTTGCTGGAAGAGCCCCAGCCTGTGCCTAGAAGGACCATATCTGCTCCTGATGTGATCCCACTGTTGACTTCAGTATTAAACTTGCTTTCATGTAGGCCTGAAAACGTCTGTCTGCCTCTCTGATACAGATGTTTTCTTTACTGAAAAGAAGTGAAAAACACATTAAAACCTTCACGTTTTTGTTTCACATGTACTATGTGAATAGTACATGTAATAGGACTGTTGTGGTTTAACCCNTCAAAAAAAAGTTTGAGAAAAAACATTTGCTGATGTTTATAAAATGATTGTTAAAGCCACTAGTACTGAGAAGATTTGCTACAGTGCATGTGCCCATGCTACTTGAAATCCTTCATAAACATATTGCATTTAATGAATGAAGACCTTCACAATCTCTGTTTGAGCATGTTCCTGTATGACAATGAAGAATGCTTTTGTTTAAGGCATTGAAACTGGTCATTTTTTCATGGTCACATTACAAAAGGAAAGTTAGACAAATAAATACAGTGAAGCGATTGTAAGATGTGTGAGTTGGAAACATTTATTTTAAAGACTGCCTCTCTATGGCTGAAAAAAAGTTATAAATTATACTTTTCATGATGTGGGACTTGCATGCCTAAAAATTCCTCATCCTAAATGCTAAAATAAATGATAATGATATTAAAGGGGTGGTTTTTTTTTTTTTGAATATTAAAGCTATATGTTATTAGTAAATTATTTATGCTGAATTACATTCAATGTACTAGTTTCATCACTGTCCTCTCTCTATATCTGTTCCACATGGAATTAACAAAATCTCAAATGTTACAGAAGAATGAAAATACTTTGCATGTGTGACAGCTTTCTTGTTAGAGTCAAGCGACAGTCTTCTACAGAGGAGTACGAGTTATTGTCTTCAATTTACAATAGAGAAGAAAGTTAAGGTTTTCAGTTCCCTTGCAGGGTCTCTGTAGGTGATCGATTGGATCACCATTAGCTTCAAAATGATGCTACCTAAAGCTTATTTGGGGTCCCCATGCTTCCCCAACCACCATGACAGGACTATCATGCCAGCCTGTTCACTCTTCAGCCTTAAACCAGTCTACTGCCAGCATTTAAAATTGTGCTAGGATGGACAGTTGGCCCAAAATCCAGAGTTTAAAGGGTTTTGTGTTCTTCCTACAAAGGTACAGTGGGATATTTCTTGTGCTGGAGCTTGTGTTTTCTTTAGCAGTGCTGGTGTTACAAGCTTTTCCTGAAAGAGGGCCAAGGTCAAGCCAGGGCCAAACAGTATGAGTTTCTAAGTGAGCTTTCTCTCATGTTTGAGCCTGCTTTTTGCAATGTTGCTACACAGAAAATGGTCTAGCAAATCCCTAGACACAAAATCTCATATTGGCACATTTAAACTGTTACCTGTTTATGTAAAATATTCTTCTTATGGAATTAAAAGGACACCTTAAGTCTCTAATAAAAACACAGCTTAGAAACAGCATGTATCATTGTTTTGTTATCTATTGCTGCAATAACATCCCTATTACATTCGTTAGTCTTTTCTGGGCCAAACTTTATTTGCAGTGTGAAGGCTCATGGAGTGGTCCATCTGGCTCCTGGCTGGGAAGAGAACCTTACGTGCCAAAACGCACCTCTGAGAGAAAGCACATGGGATGTGTAATGGGGCTCAAGCTAGAAATATCAAAACATTTTGCATAACCTCATATTTGTGTTATCAATCATAACAAAATCTGGACCTCTTGCAGTCTTAAAAATATTTTAAAATTGTATCATGTAACTATTTATGAGTTCTGCCTTATTCTTCACTTGCAAGCAAGAAATTTCACCTAGCCACCTCAAGCCTCTGCATTTAAGCCTGTTGATTTCTGAGTGAAGAGACCTTTTGATGGAAGATATACTCAAAAATGTAAAAGAGCAGCTAAAAACTCTGTCATGTTTTGGATGTCAGCATTTTTTTTGGGTGGGGGTTGGTTGTCACAGCACAACTAGACATGCTGATATAAAGAAAAATATAAGTAATTGGAGAGAGGGTGTTCTCTCGGTTTACATGGGCAAATATCTGTGGTGAAACCTCTCATGAATCTACCATCCTGAAATCTGCAAAGAAGCTCTATTGCACCTGAGAATCTGAACCTTGGCTGGTTAACTGGACTGAATTTAAGCTTGGAGGTTTGTTCATCACCTGTTGGTATTCCCTACCTGACTCATGTCATGACACAGAGAATGAGAGAAGTGTTCCTATGAGCAGTGGAAATGTACCCTGACTATTAAATTGACCATACTAAAGGCAAAAGCTTATGCTATGTAACTGACCCTGAGCAACGTTAGCTGAGGAGAAGAGAAAAATAATTATTCAAATGAGCAAAAAGTCCCAGTGCTCTCAGCATTTACAGGAAGGAAAGAGTAAAGAAAAAAACTGAAGGATAAGAATTACTAGATTATATCCAATAACAGCTTAGCCAGCATGGCTAGTGTTAATGATCCTTGTGTGAGGGGCTCAAAGGTTGCCACATGTAAGCTGTGCTCCTTTCTTACAAAACTGACAAGCAGGAAATGTTCTATTACTGCTTCAGCTAGGTCTGTAATGATTCCTCTGCCTTTTCTCCTGCTGTAGGTAATGGCTTACCCATGCAATTACCTTCTTTTGTCTTCACAGAGTTGAGGATAAATTATTTCAACCTCTTTGTGGGGGGCATTTGAAACTAAAGTTATTTTTAGGGAGAAATAAATTCTTTCATGTAAGATGCGGGAGTTGTTGCTCCTCAGGCAGCTGAGAGAAAATGAAAGGCATTTCAAGTCTTTTTAAAAGCTGGATTTTGATGTTTAGCTTGAGATCAAAGAGAGAATGGAGAAAGGAGGGGAAGCTGAGTTTCTAGTAAGCTACCAGTATATACAGCCTCATATATACATCCTTTGAAAGACTTGCCATTACATTTCTGATCTTTGAACTCCTTCGTATTTTATGAAGGTGAGTTGAATTTCTTTTCAGTTGTCTTATTGTAAAACTAACGACTATGCCTTAGATGGTTCGAGAAGATTGTACTAACCCAAAACAGAACACAGTGCCTGTAACTTTACTATTGTGGTCACACTTTTGTTTGTGGGAAAAATGCCAAAGAAGTATTAAAAGATTAACAGTGGAAAATAATATTTACCAGGTTTTTAAAACCACAATTCAGGATTTTGATGTCATACTATAATTCTTTAAGCTCAGTTCTGTTACTTTAGTATATTTATTTTGTATGCAATAAGCCTATTTATTTTCTTTTCAAGCTGCTTTATTTTTTTGAAGGTGGTACATTGCAAATTCAAAATTCATTTTATTGTTGCTTTTACACATACTTGCAAAGCTACTGCTGGCTTGTGTGAAGAATAATAACCAAGCTAAACGAGCTACTGCTATCATTTGTAACTAATACAGATGCTATACCAGTATCCCTAGCCCAGTGGAATGACAAAACTTTTTTGTTGTTTTTGGGATAATGATAGGTATACCACTTACTTTCTGACACTATGAGGAAAAGCATAGCTAATAGCGTGTAGCTGAGGGGCAGTACTGTCTATTTATCATCGTACATAGCCAGAGAGATTGGTTGTAGAGTTCAGAAGGAAGCTCTATTGATCTCAGCTACAGTACACTCTTATTGTTTCCTACACTTATCCAGTCTGATGTCATTTGTTGGGACGAGGAATCAATTAGGGCTTATAGCATTTGCTATGAAAAAATAAAAGAGATATTTTCCAATACTATGTGTGGTGCCACGTTTGGTGTTCTGACAGGAACAGAACCAACAAAAATAAGCAGCAATTTCTTTTAATATTTTCATGTGGTAGTAACAGCCTTTGTTAATATAAGTCTTTTCCTCTGTAGATCTTTTAAGATCTTTACTAAGATAGGGAATAAATGTAATTCCTGTTATTTACAGCTTGTGAAATTGAAGCAACAGAGAGAAGAGCTGCCTTGCTCCAGCGGAAGGAGATGGTTCAAGTAAGAAGAGCAGAAGCATTCTTGCAGCAGTGGTTTGAGTGCTTATAAATATTGATGTGATACTATCTTACATTGTGATGATTTCTGAGCAACTCAGATTCATATGAGACTCGTGTTAAGCTACTGTGTAGTTTTGTCAATAGAGAATGATAGCTTTTAATACAAAAAACAATGCATTTGCAAGCATATGGTGGAACCCCTGCAGAGGTTCTGATTTGGATCAAATGAGCTGAATGATAGAGTCAGAGATGATAACATGAGGAATTGGTTTTTGCTCAATATGTTGAGAGCAGTTTGTTTCTTCCTGGGACAAAGACTAAGTGCTTGTTCACTTACGGCCTTCCCTGTTTCCTTGTTGCAGGCCTACATCACACATTGCAGGAATAGTGTTACAGCAAACTATTCAACCTACAGACAAATCAAGTTCTTCAACTAGCCTCACTGAGGGTAGCTGCAAGGCTGCAACAGAAGGCAGAAAATTGGCCATAGGCTCAGCACTGATTGTAGTATAAGCAGACTGCTGAGTAAAAGCAGAGAACATAGTGTATGTTTCTGGGAAATGCAGATGGTCAGCTCAACAGATGCAGCTTTCTGTTGGATCTTCTGGTGCTTTCTTGGCATGCATTAAGTGGGAAAAGAAGAGAGGGAAGCTTCAAGAATCTTTGGAAAAGCACCCACCCAGCTCTCTTCCGTATCAAATATCCTTATTTTGTAGGGGACCTCATCCCTGGGAGGGATCCCAGGTTGTGGAATACTGTGGGAACACCCCCATGATTTCTGGATATGTCAAGAGTGTGACTGGAAACACCATAGCTTTATGTGGTTGTGTTCTTCAAAGGTTTCACAACACTTAGACTATTGTAGCTATGCCAAGAGGAATCACCTTAACACAGAAGAGAACAAGCAGTTAGAAGGCACAGCCACTGGAAATTGAACAAATTATCATAGCATTACTAGATGACATTGCAGATACACACTGGATGAGAATAGAAGTCAGTACCGATATAGGTGGGTAAGCTGTGGGAAAAGGACAATTCACTCTTTGTGTCATCCCTCCTCCCAAAGCTCCTGCCTATTATTGCAATAGTCTGGGACCTGGCCTACCTAGCAGGCTGACACAGCTCTGCCAAGCAAAATGAAGCCTAAAGACTACTCGTTTCCCTTCCATCTCATTTCTACTGCACAGTGTGCCCCAGTGCTCCTGAACTGCCAAATGAGACCATAACCCCAGCAAATCTGATGCAGACCTCTTCTGACCAAAAGGCTGGACACGTGCCACCTCTGGTTCCTAACAGCTCAGAATAACAAAAGCAGTAATCCCTAGAATCTCTTACTTCCTTCTTCTATTCCCCTCCAGTGCTCCCAGACACTGCTCTGGCACCCAGGGCTGCCAGGACTCCTTCTGGTCCCTTTGTCAGGAGGAGCCCATATAAATCTATGGCTCCAACAAGAGGTAGAAGAACCTTTTGGGCAAAGAAAGTACTCCCTAAATCTGCACAGCTGCCTCAGGAAATTACACTAGCAGGCTTTGCATCCTGCTTGAGGGTTGTATTTTATTTTATTTTTCCATCAGTTTTCACCTTTTAGCTCTCCCAATTGGTCAATTGAGGTGAACATGTTGAGTGGTCCCTATCACAGCCAGATCTTGGTCTAACCCCTTGTCCAAGACCTACTCAGACTAAGTGTAGGTCCCAAACTTGTCTCTGTCATAAAAAAAAAAAAAAAAAAAAAAACTTACCCTAAGCCCTGCTGGCATTGGTCTGTATCTTCTCTATCCCACCAGCTACTCTGCAGTTATGGCATCTAAAAATCCTGGGAAAAATCCAGCTTTTACTAGTTACCTGCCTCTCTCAGCTCGTGTTTGTAGCTAATCCTGAGAATGAGATGAGTGCGATAATCAAACCCCACTGATAATTCTGGAGATTTTGTGGTAAGCTGCTAAGACAACTTATCATGAGCTAGGCATAACGAGGGCTGAGGGAAAAGGAGGGGGAGTTCAGTTTTCTGAGAAGTGGGAGCTAACCGCAATGGACCAGGCATGGGTAAGACACCTAGGTTGTCAGGAATTGCATATTGTACGTGTGTGATGGGGTGCCCCAGCTGTAAAGAAACTTACAAATGTAGATGCCAAAAATGTAACAGGCATCTATGGGTGAGATGTTGGTCAGCTGTTAACAGAGAGAAACTGTACACAGACTCTTAAATCTAAAACATCCCAAGACATCTGAATAGCAGTAAATGTATCCCACGGACTTGGTGTGGACATTTTATGGTAAGCAAATTAAACAATTCAGTCTTCGTTATATTGCCAGAATAAAGTTAGACCCTGAAGCAGGGAGAGATCTGTCCACAATGGGGAGAAGGGAGTAGGGATAAGAGAGGCCAAAACTGGTCCAAAAGCTAAAATAACATTTTCATTCTGATAAATACCATCTCAGCTCATCAAGTAGAAGAGCTAAGGGAGGAAAATCAGAACAAGAAATCAGAGGTTGCATTTTTGACTTTTGACAATATTTTTGATTACATAAAAAGGAAAGGCAGGTTTTACGGGTTCCAAGAAAGCAGCAACCTCCCTAGCTTAAGAAAAATGTGTTGTACAGCTTTTCTACATTCAAATCTGATTTGATCTTTCAAATTCACTTCTATGCCAAAGTTTTTTCATGACCACAGAAACAGAGGAGACAGTAAACATCTGTCTCCTTCAGACAGTTCAAAACAGATGAGTATGCACATAGTAAAGAGCACAAATATAAGCAGTAAGCAATTTTGGAAATATATAGAGGGGAAAATTCTCATTTGTTCATACCAATGGCCTGGAAATATATTAGACATAGACAAAATCACCAATTGCTTGTGGCAAGAAATATCATGAGGTCTGTAACAGAGCCCTGGAAAGTCTGGCTTGTTACTCTTGCAAGAGACATTATAAGAAGAGAGAGCACTGTAGTCACAGCTGCTGAAAGGTCTATAGCAGTGTCAAGTTTTTAACTCCCTCACTGTTTTGTGCTTCATGATACAACCATTCAAGGTGGTAACCTAGTGTAAATGCATTTGTTATAAAGGATGGCTATATGGATCAAATCCATCCTCAGCCCCAACCCAAATCTCTTACCTTGAGTAATTCACCAAATTTTGTTTTTATATCTGTTTTTCACCTGCAAAATGAAGCAAAACATACCTATCTAAGAAGTTATAATCAGCAAAATCATGTCAAATATCATCAGGTGCTCAGATATCACAGAAAGAATTGTTCTGACTATATAAGATGTCACATAGCCCTTCATATCCCTCTTGGCCCATATTATTGGTTTCACCACAAAGAGGATACTGTGACTTTTCTGCAGAGAAAAATCAGGATTCCCCTTAGGATGCCCACACTGAAATTTACAGAAGGAGTGTAGGACAGAGCATGCATTGCTATGCATGTATATGATTCACGTAGAATTTAAGAGTAAGGCTATTTAGCTGTCTGTGTATAAATAAAGAAATAGCTAAGTTCTGGAGACCTTTTTTTCTGCTGTAATTCTCCTGGTACACAGCATACACTTATATTTCTAGAGGACTATATATTTCTAATCTGTGCAGAAAATTTGGATTGAGTAGAACAAAGACTCTCCCTGCAATCCGGCAAGCTGCTGACACATTGAAAAGATTAAAGACTTTATTCAGTACAAGAAACATAAAATAGTTCGAGTGAATGACCACAAAAATGTCCTTCTCTGCGTTTTTCCAAGTATGACTCAGAAAACAAAATACTGGGCATGTTGCTAGAAAATCCAGTGCTGCTTCAACTGCAGTGCAGCTTCCAAGCCAAAATATAATGTATATCCAAAATATTTTACTATTTTTGAGTATTTCTCCAAATCCAGTCTTAGATTTTTCCTAATGACAGTGTTTTTGATTTAAGAGCTTTTGGAAAGTTTGGGTTCTCACTTTCCTGTACTTATAGCTATGGATTTGAAGGAGATCATTTTTTGCAATTGAATCCTGTGTGTACAGGATTTGAAAACAAGTACCAGTGGATATAAAGCAGCTGACAAGCAGGCAGAATACACTGTTTATTTATTTATTTATTTATTTATTTATTCATTTTATTTCACTGAATTCATGTATATTTGTCTGCCTGACCTTGTTTGGGAAAGATTGTATGCAGTAGATGTGAGAAACATTGTACTGCAAACTACCCTCAGAACAAGTGTCTATTTCCAAACATGAGTGTGTATAATTGCAGATAGGCAGAAATCACCAACTAATTTTCCTTAGGTAATATCTCTTTTTTATATATCAAACCAGAATGAATACCTGACATGATCCTATATGTACAAACGTATTATTATTAGAACAGCACTGTCCCGAAGAGCCTTTTCTAGACATTAACTCTTCTTTGAGAAGCACAGCAAAGACTGCATTTTTTTCCTGACATCATTCTCATACAGTTTTTAATTGCAGCGGTTCTGGTTTCTCTCTTTCTCTGTTCCACCTTGTTCTCCTTTTGGAGGTGGGCACCTCAGCATTCCAGGAATGCAGGTGTTAACATGGTTGGGTCGAGTCTTCTTGTAATAAAACGCACTTAAAATGACAATTAGGGATAGTCAAGCTGACTCCGACTTTGCTCTGAAGATCTCAGTTTCATGGAATGCCCCCTAACATGTCTGATTTCTTTGGCTAAATCGCAGAAAAGCTGGTCTACAAGCTACAGCTAAAATGAGAGATCAAACAATTGCAGCTTCTGTAAAATGCCTGAAATGTTCTCTTCTTTCCACAGTTTACTTTCTATTACTTTGCAATTTCCCACTTGCTATTTACACTAACGGAGTGTTGCATCCTTGTGAAATTAACCTACAAACTTTCCTTTACCAGCTTTAGATGTTACTGAGGAGGTTGAAGGTTAATTTGGGTATTTTTCTTGGCTTGCTCCATTGCTCACCTTCCTTTCAGTCCCTTTCCAGCCAAAGCTTATTAAACTCACAACTGAATTTATTCATATAATCATCTCTGCTCTCAGGAAAATAAAGTAGTCTAGTACTCAAGTTTGTTCAGAAGATAACATGCAAGGTTTTTTTTTTACTCTCTCTTTTTTTTTTTTTTAAAGGCACACAAAATCAAAGAGCAAAGCAAACAAACCTACAGTTTCTTAGTTTTCATTTTTTCAAGAAAACAGTGCAATTCAGATGGTGTTTAAGTTTCCCCCTTTCCCATATTGAAAGTATCAGTTTTGGTTTTAATTGCTGATTTCTTTGTGGTAACTGTAACATATCAGACGAAGGCTTTGAAGGAAGGAGTCTAATGGCATCTTTGCAACTCAGATACTGAACACTTGATCAAAAGCTCTTCCATCTTGTCACTTAATCTGATTAAAGCTCATTTACAAGATGTTTGCAAAAACATGAGAATTTAGCTATCAGGCCAGATACCTACATTGAATGGTCAAAAATATTTTGTGGTATCTGTAGATGGCACAAATTTTGTATGTCTGTGTTGTAGATATTCAGTGTGTAAAAAACAGACCCCATCTTGAGATCATGCTCTCATATTCCTATTCTTTTTGTCTGTATTTTCCAGATCAATGACTTACTAGCTATTTTTTGCACTTTAGCACATCCTCAGCTGAAGAGCTATTGTCCATCACCTCTGCTTTGTTGGCCTGTTGCCTAAGATGCAGTCTCAAAAAATGGATATCTGAATCTTCTGATCTGCTGGTAAAAAAAAAAAAAAAAAAAAAAATTGAAAGCAAATCTCAGTTTCAGATAAACCCACACAGTTTTTCTTCCATGTGCCTTTGTGTGCCTTTGTGTTGTAGGAGGTAGGGTTATATTTTTCTTAGAAATACATCTAAAAATAAAAAGGGTAAGTTGGCTCAGTCCTTGAAGAAAATCTGCCTTAGGAAGAACTGAGTGAGGCCAGAGTGGAGAACCAGAAAGGCTCGCTGCATGTGTGAGTGAGTTGGCAGCTCATGATGGGAGTCCTGTGTCTGTCCTGCTGCTGCTTAGGGAGGGTGGGTGCCAGAGCCCATACAGTGGCGGAATGGAAGAGGAGCCTGTGACCAAGACTTAGGCGTTGCAGCATCTGGTTTAACAGCTACCTTTTGGCTTTGATCCACGCATTTGCTCAGCATGCTCCACCGTCCTGTAGCACAAGGCAGAGCTGAATCCAGGACTGTGGAAACCACACTGACCTACCCTTCCTACAGACATGGAGAGCACATTCCTCTCATCTTCTTTCTCCCTCCCCCTTCAGAGTACAATGAGTGGAAGAATTCCATTCCTTCTTTTCATCTAAGGTTACAGTGACTGTTGGTGAGGCTGCAGAGATGAATAACCCTATTAAAACATTTTTTTTTTTCTCAGAGCACGTTGATAATTTTTTCTTTGCTCATACATTATTAAAACTGTGAGACCAGATTCTCAGCGGGGGCAAAGTGATGTAACTCTGTGGAAATCAATTAAGTTATGGGGATTTAAACAACAGGGAATTTCATCCCTCTGACCCCTGCATCTTGGTTACTAGCAAGGTTGTTTTTATTCCAAATGCAATTATGTACGTATTTCCTAAGAATCACAACTTACAGAAAATGTGAAGTAGTAGGAAATATTGCCATCTAGAAAAATAAGAGAAAAAAAAACAGAAGAGCAAAAAAATCCACCAGCAACCATCTTTCAGTGTTTTCCAGCTTAATGATACATAATTTTAGCTTCTTTAAAAACAAACCATGGTAATGGAGCTTTTGATTTGTCTTTACCCTTTCCTTTCCTTTCCTTTCCTTTCCTTTCCTTTCCTTTCCTTTCCTTTCCTTTCCTTTCCTTTCCTTCTACTTCTTTAATAAAATGTTTAAACATTTATTTCAAATAATGGCATTTATATATCACGTTCTGCAGCAGCCCTTCACTAAACAACTGTTTCTTGCATGTCATTTGTTGCTGTAGAATTACCACTGCCACCATTCACTAACTGAGGGGGCATCATAAACATCAGAATCACCAGAATCATAACATCATGACATTTTCTGCCTCTCAGAAGGGATTTGTGGTATGTTCCCAAATTCTATTACCAGATAGAAAAAGAAAAAAAAGAAAAAGAGATGGAGGAAAAACTATAAGCAATGTTTTTATTAAACCTTTCTCTTAGCTTTACACAAAGATTTTTTTTTTTCCCCTTTTGTAGACTCCATGTATTTTTAATGATTTCTCTGTTGCTTGTGGAAGGTAGAGAGGATGAGAGAGAAGGAAAGAGAGAGAACTCAAATAGAATAATTCAATTTTCTACTTTGTGAAGAGAAAAATCTGTCTCTGGGCTACATCTGAAAAAATAATAAAAAATGATGTTTTCCCTTTGTAGCTTCTAATACATTTTATTTAAAGAAAAATGCCCTTTTTAATCTCTGCTTCCTTTTTGGAAAATGAAGTCATGTGCTTTGCAAAATCACAATGCAGGTGATGCACTTACTTGGATTTGTAAGGAAACAGGAGAATTTTACACTGGAACAGAAGATAACTTAAAAGAAAAACATCTCTCTGACAAAACAAAGTCACGGAGCCAGTATACTTTGCCTTCTTTAGTGTCACAAAGAGGAATTAGGGATGAAGGAAAAGGGAGGAGAGAAAATAATGAGTCTCCTAGAAGATGTAAGTAGATGGCTTAGTAACCAAATTTACTTAATGATAATTATTTTGGTAAATTATTGGGTGCTATCAATTTTTGCTGTGGTTTTCTGTGTCCATCAAAGGCAACATTTTACACAGAGGAGCTGGGGTTTGTATCCCCAAGTATATTCAGGTATTAGCTTTTGGTGTGAGTTTGGTGCTGAGAGAACAATACGAACTACTTCTCAAGGTGAAACCATTGCTCTCCAATCCAAGTTTGGGAAGGAAAACCTGGGCACTGGCGCTGATGGTGGTTGTGGAAATCCTGTGTTGCCTATGAGATGAGATAAGGAGAAGCCCACTGCTGCCACTGTGAAAGTGTATGGAGGGGGAGCAATTGCTGCACCTGTTGAAAGGCTCCAGGTGGTGCTTCTTCCAGTACAGGCACTGCATCCTAAGTGATGGAAATTTGACATCCTGAGGGACAGAGCAACCTAGGCAACTTTTACAAATTTGGTGTACCTTACCTCTCACACTTGCAGGACAAAAGGATACATATGGCTGGATAGTCACACCCAGAGAGTTGTAGTCAACAGCTCTGTGTCCAGGTGGAGGCTGGTGACGAGTGGTTTCCCTCACGGGTCTGTCTTGGGACCTGTGCTGTTTAATATCTTTATCAATGACATAGATAGTGGGATTGAGTGCACCCTCAGCAAGTTTGCAGATCACACCAAGCTGAGTGGTGCAGTCGATAAAACAGAAGGAAGGGATGCCATCCAAAGGGACCTGGACAGGCTTGAGAGGTGGACCCATGTGAACCTAATGAGGTTCAACAAGTCCAAGTGCAAGGTGGTGCACCTGGGTCAGGGCAATCCCAGACATGAGTACAGACTGGGAGAAGAACTCATTGAGAGCAGCCCTGCAGAGAAGGACTTGGGGGTTCTGGTGGACGAGAAACTCCATGTGAGCTGGCAGTGTGCACTTGCAGCCCAGAAGGCCAGCTGCATCCTGGGCTGCATCAACAGAGGCATGGTCTGCAGGTGGAGGGAGGTGATTGTCCCCCTCTACTCCACCCTCATGAGGCCCCACTTGGAGTCCTGCATCCAGGTCTGGGACCCCCAGCACAAGAAGGATGTGGACCTGTTGGAGCGGGTCCAGAGTAGGGCCATGAAGATGATCAGAGGGCTGGAGCACCTCTCCTATGAAGAAAGGCTGAGAGAGCTGAGGTTGTTCAGCCTGGAGAAGAGAAGGCTCCAGGGAGACCTCATTGCAGCATTTCAATACTTGAAGGGGGCTTACAAAAAAGGTGGAGAGGGACTCCTTACACAGGCAGATAGTGATATGACAAAGGGGAAATGGTTTTAAAGTAAAAGGGGGGAGATTTAGATTGGATGTTAGGAGGAAATTCTTTACTCAGAGGGTGGTGAGGCACTGGAACAGGTTGGCCAGGGATGTTGTGGATGTCCCATCCCTGGAGGTGTTCAAGGCCAGGTTGGATGGAACTTTGAGCAATCTGGTCTAGTAGAAGGTGTCTCTGCCCCATGGCAGGGAGGTTGGAACTAGATGATCTTTAAGGTCACTTCCAACTCAAGCCATTCTATGATTCTATCTGATATGTACATTTTTACTAATATAGAAACATAGGGTGGGGGAGCAATTTCCAGGCTCCTCCCCTGCATTACTTAGACTTGGGAGGAACAGAAAGAAGTGACACAACAAAGTATAGGATCATCTCTGCTCCACCTATGCTGTTTTACCTACCCTTTAGGCTAACGTGTAGGGAGAACTGACTCAATGCACTCATTAGGAAAAAAAAATGGAGCAGGAAATTTATTCCAGCATCTACCTATGTTCGTATTTGGCTTTTGCAACAGAAAGTGTAACAATCATATACGTACATCTAGAAGTCTTTGTACTGGTGTCAGTCAAATCAGTGACAGCTCACTCTGTGGAAGACTGGTGGCTGAGTGGAGAATCAGATACAAATCAAGGAGAGCTTTATTAAATTGCGAAGTTAAAAGAGGTCTGAACTTGATGAAACACACCAGCTTACACCTTCTTGTCAAAACTTCCACTATGCTTGATCCTTTTTTTCCTCATATTGTAAGGTTTGAGATATATTCCTTTCTTGCTTTTTTGCTGGAAGTGTGAGAAAAGAAATATCTAGATGTTTCTATAGAAACATTTTCTAAAACAAATGTAGATTTTATATTTCTTAACTTGCTTGATGCAGCTCAACACAGTTCTTATTAGCATTGCAAGTAATTCCTTATACTGAAGTGATATGGGTTAAACTCATTGTCTGAACCATGACTTTGTAGCAGAGCTGTGGTTGTACTGCATAAAATTATCTGTTTGCTTTAATGTTTGTTTGGGTTGAACATCACTTTTTGCTTAGGGTGGATCAAGAGCTGAGCACTCTCAGATATCAAAAGGATTTGATTTGGGCGTAGAACCAGCTCTGTGCCTGACTTTTGGTGTAGTTATCCACTACTTACTGTTACAGGGAAAACCCTGCTCAACTAATGTAGTTCATATCAAATCAGGTTTAAAGTAGTTTGTTAATTTTTAACAGCATGTGATTAACTCAGAAACAGTGAACTATATATTAAGGATCAATATCAGCTGTATCATGGATAAACCACAATATTAGTCACCTCCAAAATATTAACCAGCACTTAAAACTTCTAAACACTCCTCTGAAAGCCCCTGCCAGGTCACATCCACACCCCCTGGGTTTAGGTCCCCCCAAGTTACACCCCTTTGAGCAGGGCGCGGGCTGCCCCCAGCACCCGTCCCATGGGAGGAGGCTCTGCCTGTCCCACGTGGAGGCAGCGATGCTGGGGCTGCAGGTAGCGCCCAACCTGGTATGCCCATGGCTCTGCCTCCCCTCCCCAGAGTCTCTCCCATTCTGTTGCAAATGCTCATGCTTCTTTTACTCTTCTTTGCATGCTGATTCCTCCTTTTCTCACAGGAAAAAAAAAAAAAAAAAAGGAGCAAATTCCTGGTAATTCCCTGGTTACTGTTTAATCGTGCTGATGGTTATTTTACGCAAACTTCATCATTGGTAGTTCCCTCTTGGCAAAGGCCCTACCAGCCCTGGGATTTTCAGGTATTCACAGGTGCTCACATACCCGTTGCATCAGCTGTGTTATCAGGCCATGCCGCCAGGAGGGAGTCCTGCAAATCCCCTGCTCCAATGTCTGTTGCAGGAGACATTGCCTTAACTTACCACACCATCTTTTCCATGCCTCTGAGGTGTGCTTAGCCAGCTTAGGGGGCCTTCTGGCAATGCTGAAAGGGTTTTGATGAAGGGGCTTACCGACTTTACGGGAGCCCATGTTTTGAAGAGCTGTAGCAGAGAATACGTTCAGGACTAGCTCTGTGTTATGACTCCTGCTGAGGAATGTAAATTCCCTGTCTCCTAACAACCATGTTTTAGAGAAGGTGAATCATGATTATTGATACTTGAAATTGTTATTAATTTCCACTACTGCTGAATACCACCTTGAAATTCCAGCTAGCCCCATGCTAATGCTAATAGAAAGTGCAAGTGAGGAGGAGTATTTCAATAACAATACTCAAGGACTGATGCTTTTAACTGTCATTAGAGTTGATAGGAGTTATTCACATGAATCCGTGTATATCAAGAAGTAAAGTATACCTCATATATAGGAAACTCAAGCTGTCCTATTTAAAAGAAAGATGAACGGTTTACCGAGAAATGGCTGACTTGTAACAGGATGGCAATTATGACTAGAGAGGGTCTTTTTCAGCTGCAGACTCTCCACTTTTCAAAATATCTACCATTTGCCACTATCTGCAAAGAGCATCTAAAGTTTTTTTTCAGGCATTCTGATTTATCTGAGTCTGGCTTCGCAGCCAGGAAACAATATGTGTGACGCTGAACTTCTGCTGACAAATCTACTTGGTGTCTCAAACACAGGAGGAATTCCTGCAGCACTGCAAACTTGTGTGGTGTTTGGTTGTTACTTGTGGGAAATTAAGGTATGCTCCATGAGTTAAAAATAAACTAAAAGGTCTAAAAATTTCTGTAAGCACTTTTTGGGGCTAACATAGAGACCCATATTTTTAATGAAGTAATGAAGCTTTTTTTTTTTTTTTTTTTTTGGTCTTTTTGTTTTACTCAAAAGAGTAAAGGCTCATTTTAAATTGTGATTTCCATAGAAGCCATAACAAAAAATCACTTCTGTTGGTGGAATTTAAACAGGTTTTAGAATGGAAATCTACAAATCTACTGCTGAACTAAGGTCTTCCTCTCATTTTCTTCTCAAGTTGTTTAATGGAATTAACAAAGCTGTCAAGCAGTGGGAACTGAGCTCCAAGTTTATTATCTGAATTGACGGGGATTACCCATTGTTTCTTGTTCAATAGAGTATTCTCACTTTACCTAAGGCTAATATTCCTCTAAAAGCTCTGCTGCCATTGTGAAGAGAAAAAATCCCCCCAGAGAGCCATTCAGAGTGGTTAAACTGGGCTCCAGCTCTGAATTGCCATTTTGAGAGTCTCTCTCTCGTCTCTGCTGACTGCAGATGGATCCCAGGGAGAGCTAGCAGCCTCCCAGTGCAAAAGTTAGCTTATGGAAATACCCACCTCTGTGTCTTGCTGGCTGTCTTAAGGGGTGCACAGCAATGCTGTCCAAAAGAGTGATTTTTTAAACTATTCTTGGCTAAAAGATTCAGATTTTCTATAAAGATTCAGAATTTGTCAAGATGCTCCATTTTGGTTTTGCCATTAAAATTATTTGAATGTACTTGATACATCCAGTTTAGTGTATGATAGAGAGTGCTTCTCATGAAGAGCATGGCTCCTGTACTCTACCAGATAATATTTAATTTAATTTAATTTAACTTTATTTTATTTATTATTTATTTTAGTGTTTTGGGTAGATATTAACGCATTGCTTCTGTGCAGTCTTAATGATTTAGCTCAAGGTTTGTTAGGAAATGTTGGAGTTGAGCACAGGAGAATGTGATAAAGCTCATAGTCAGCCTACAAGTCTTTCAATATAAGACCCTTTGGAAGTATGCAGTATACAAATATATTAATATGGCAGTACTTGTTTCATTGTGTATGTGTCCTAAAAGACATGGTGAAATGGGAAAATTATTTGGGGAGAACCCCTAGCTGATATGATAGCTTGAATCCACCAAAATCAGTGGTAACCACTGAAGCCTTCAAGAGACTGAATGTTGCACTGAAAACATAAATTTTGTTTCCTTTGAGAACTTCTATTCTGAGTACACTTTCAACTTTTGCACTAAAACCACTCTTGTTACATAGCAAGGAGTAATTTTCTCCATTTGATGGACTATGCCCATTTATCTTTATTAATTTTACTGGATGAGCCTTCCCTGTTTGATACTATAGACCATGAACATAACACTTTTTAATTATGATTCAAGCAATATTTTCTTCTTTCTGACACTGCGTATTCTCTTAGATTCCATTTATTTTTAATTAGGATGTTGGCATTCTCCAGTCTGCCAGCCAAATGAGTGCTTAGCAGCATGAATAAATACTAGTATGTACATAGTAATATTTTGCCATCTGCTGAGCAAGGGGAAGAAGAAGACTTGGTGTAATCCTTATCATTTTGCAAAGGGTGGATCAAGACACTTCAATAATGCTCAAAAGACCAGTGAGGGAAAGACCAATGCACAAATCAGATTTCTTCTGTTTCAGGATGCCTGCAAGATACTACATGACAGTTCATCTGTTTTAATTTGCTGTCTGTTGGACTACGTTAGTCTAGGGCATTTCTGACTTGTTCAAGAAAAGAAGCCCAAGTGTATCCAGTCAGATAGTAAATGCAGGATAATTGGTTGGATAATTTTAGGATATCTGGTAGGATAATAAATGGTTGAAAGCAGTCAGTATTGGCTTAATTCTGTTTCACTCAAACCAGTGAATAAGTGTTATGGCTTTTCACCACTGAAGCAAGGGGTAAGTCAATGGTAAGTGAATTTTGAAAATCTTATCCTTAGTGTATGAAGTAAAATCATTCATTTCTTGCCTTTAGTCTGTTTCATCTGATTATTCACACCTGCCTTTAGCAACGTGGTATAGCAGAGCTAGGTAGACCAAATAAGCCTTTCCTGATTAAGCAGTGGGTTTTAGTGATGATTCAGCTGCTTTGTCAGGGTGCTATTTGTAGCAACCTAAGCTGTTCCCAATTCGATGTGAAATTTTGCTTCTTTGTAGACTTCCATGAATTAAGTGTTGCAAGACATCCTAAGGAGCTGGCTGCTCTGCAGGTACACTGTTTAACTATCGGAGATATAAAGTCTCTAACATATTCCAACTTTGAATGTATTGAAAGTTTCCATAATCCTCTAGCTAATATTTAGATGGCAGACTGCTGAAGGCTTGGAGAATCTATTCTAATAAACATCTCAAATTTATCCAATTCTGAAGTTGCAAAAGGAGTCTGTTAGTACTACAATTAAAAGATTTTTGAAACTCATTAGCTTTCTACTTGGCAGGAAATGCTACAGAAACATTACTTCTAATCATCTTCCATTACTTCCTCAATAAAGAAATGGTTGAAGTACAGCAGCACATAAAGTCTAACTCTAAAGCACTGCCTTTTGTCTGACCCTTGTGCAAAATATTATTTTACTTGTAAGTGTTCCTCTAACCCCCCAAAACTGCCACCGGTACATCTTAGCAAAATGTGTTTTTTGATCAAGTGTCAGTTACCTTTGCTTTTTGAGTAGGAGGTGGCAAAGTCAGTTGTTGAAGGTGTAGGCTCATTGTGATAATTTACTCAGATATTTTTTCTATATATACTGCTTTGATTCTTTATAATGTGTACATTTCTTTTTCTTCAGCAAAATGGACTATTTTACAATTCTCTTTCAGTGAATCTTCCCAATATTCACTGAAATTATATATACATATATACATTTAATAACTTTGCATTGGATTCCTGAATACGAGACATGCTTCTGAAATGGAACAGAAACCTCTTCTACTCACAGTATGGTCTTTATTAATACTCTTTGCTGTCTTCTTAAAAGCTGCTTATATATTTCCCATTTCAAAATTATATTGATGCTAAATCAAAGCTGTAGACAAGGAGCAGGAGATCTCAGAACTGCAAGTCTTTAGGAAGTGTTCATGTTTTTAATATGATTCATATGGTTAATATTACTGGTTCTGGTGCTGTGCAGATTGTGTGGAGGTGACTTGCAGAATCCATGCAGGAAGGAGGCTGAGGCCAGGCTACTGCAGGGTCTCACTGTCACCGTGCCAGGCCTCCAGCCAGTCAGAAAAGAGAGAACATCTCTCTGTAGTTTCTCAGCATAGCTTTTATTGCTTGTGGTGAAAGCTTTACAAAAATAAGGACTGTGTATGCTCAAAATAAGTTACCTAAATATATCTTTAGACTCATAAAAAACCTCTTTAGGTCTTTGTAGAGCCTCACTTCTTTTTATGAGTATCTGTTATTACAGTCCCATATTAAGTATTTAGGATAACTAGACTCTCCATTCATATACTTTGTCTTAACTACTTTGACAAACTACCACAGAAATGGGAGTGTTTGTGTTTGTATACTATATGATACAATTGTGCTTGTCAACACTGGCAGGGCACAGTGGCTTTCTGCTGCTGCATAAATGCTAAAGCAAAGCCAAAGGAGCTTAATTTCAAAGCAAGAGACACTGATTCTATGATGATGGCATTTTATTACACTGACATGAAGTCTGCTGTACTACAACATGCCTACATGGATGGGTGCAGACAGTTGGGCACCCAGTATACCCTGCTCGAAACTAGCTGGGTGCCCGCCAGCTCCAGCCTGGAAGCTGAGGCTGGTAACACCTCTCTCAGAGCTGTAACCTAGTTAATAACCTCTACAGAGGTTACACAGTCCTATTAACTGGTGTCCTGCACCACGCTAGTACACTTCTGTGGCTTCTAGACTGTGTTGGGCTCACTCCGGCCAGCTACAAGCATGAGCACTGCAAGCACGTGTCTTGATCTGTCTCTGTAGACACATCTTGAGTAACTGCATAAAGTTATTCCTCTGGAAGGCTGTAGGTGCAAGAGGTGGGCAGTTTGTTCCCACTGTCATTATTCACATTATTCTGTTTGGCTCAGATACCAGGGTAATGTTATACTTTGCCTAAAAACAGTCCAAGAGGGCTGCTTGTATTCCTGAGGTTTCTTTATAATGCAATGGCATCTAGGAGTCCCAGGCATGGCTTAGCACTCCTCTGTACTAGGGTCTGGAACAAAACTGAAGTTCCTTAGTAAACAGAAATCTGACTTAAATTTAATGTTACCATGATTATGAGTGAGTAAATCTCTGGTCTGAACAGCTGGGCCAGATGTGACTTGAATTCTATCTATAGTCTGCACATTTCTGAAAACAAAATTGTTTGAGTACTTCAGAGTTTTCACATATCAGAAAGCTATTTTGCTGCATTCTGGTATATGAGCTAATTAAGCTCAGTTTTAGTTCCATTTAATTTGGATAGAAATGGATAAATTACATATTCAAAAAGTTTTATTTAGTAAAACCCAATTATTGTGGCTGAAAGAAATATGGGGCAATGATTCATTGCATTTACTGCTAGACAAAAATCTCATCATATAGTTTAATGTAAAAATCACTGCCTGCTGCCTAGTTAGGACATGAAAAAGCCAACACACTATTTAAAGCACATCAGAAGCAAAAAGACATTATTGCCTAGAAACTCTACAAGAGAGGAGAAACTTTTTTATTGAAGGAGAAATAATTTATATGTTTTCATCTAATGGAAACTGCAGAGCATATAAAAATCAAATGTTTTAAATTCTAAATTAGCAAGAGATACAGTTCAGGCTGATTTTTGCCTGCAGGAAAATTTCCAGGCAGTTTTCTGACATTCTAAATATAAAATACACCACGTGAGAAATGTTTGATTCATTCTGAATCACATGATAAATGTTTGCCAGGAACCACAGACCATTGCCTCATCTCAAGTGGAATCAAATCGGAGCCTTCCCTGAGAAAGCAGAGATAGACCTCTGAAGTTCAGTATTTAATCTGACTTCCTTGTACACCTTTAATCTTGCCTGAACAGATGAAGCAAACTTGTCTTCACAGCTTGGTGAGAAATGACCACTGGGAACTGCACAGTGAAGCTGTAACTGTGGAAATATAATTGTGGGTAAACAAGGACAGGGAGTTGGTAGGAAAGCTCCATACTCTTTTTTTCCATTCCTTTTTTTTTTTTTTTTTTTCATTCAAAACATTTTCTCATTCAAAAGAATGAAAAAAAATACCCTTTCTTCACTCAAAAGGCAGGAGGATTCTATCTTTTGAATATGGTCTTTGGAGATCTGCATCTCTCTCTCTCTCTTTTTGGAACAGGAATTTCAGATAGATGTCAAAGATCTGCTGTTGAATGCTGGAATACTACAGATGAAAGGACAGGCATAAAAGTCTATAGGTATGCCTTATTTACAGACTATGTGGCCAGAAAACATTCACACAGTCTTCAGCTGTTTTGAATATTACACAGCACAAAAATAATTGGACTGGAACCCCAAATTGAATTAAACTTTCCAAAGTATGACATCATAAATATTATCTTCTGATACAAAGTTTAAATCACAATTTGCATGAAGTTTAAAGAAAAATAATAGATAACAGCAACATATAAATGTGTGATGTTTTTGCAGAATTGTAACCCAGCATTCATACATATATTAACACATCAAACATTAATATTTTCTCATGCATCTCCTGTTCTTTAAGAAACTTCTGGGTTTATTACTGGCTACTGCTCATATATATATATATATACACTTTTTTTTTCTGGAACCTCCTTTTCTGCCTTCTACAAAAACTAAAACATGGGAATTACAGTTTAAAAGTTCAAGTTAGTATTTGTTGCCTTTTAGCTACAGTTTTCTATTATAAATCATTGCTGAGAAATTAACTGGAAAAGGCCATGAGGGTATTCTTCTTGACATTATTCCAGGGCGTAGTTTTCAAGCTGTTTACTACAGAGAAAACACCACATTACAAGTTTTGTCCACATTTTAGATAGCATGCACTGGGGCATAGTGATAAGCAGATGGCATTATTTGCAGTGGAAGTAATAGCAACCAGAAGCATCACTGCCTACATTATTTTGCAAATGCTTTTGTATTATGCTGTGTTAAAATGTGGAACTTTGTGTGCTTTCCCTGTGCAGGGCATAGGTATTGATAGCAATTGGAGTAGGAGCTGGTGGTGATAAGTAAACAGAGAGTAGATATTTGGAAGTATGTGGTATTTAAAAAATCATACAACCACTGCAGTCACTAACAAAAGACAAAACAAGACAGAATAAATATTAGTGACATATTCCAGGAAATGGAGGGAAGACAAAATTGGATGTTAGTTCTGTCATTAGAGATGTTGTTTCTAAAAGTCTTTATATGTATATGCCATTCAGAAAATCCGAAGCTTCTAGCTTTTATTACCAATAATACTGTGTAATTTACCACCACCATCTGCCTGGCAATTATGGCTGGAAGTAGTGCATCCAAGGCAGATTATTTCTGAAAATGACATGATAGGACATGACTGCACTGTGAGATAGAGTGTGATATGGAGATTCCCAGGCTATCAGAGACCCAAGTTACATAATTTCCACACTCATATGCACACATAGATATATGCAGGTGTGTACATACTTATACAATAGGTATCTATGCATGGACATGTTGTGTATCTATGCATGTACAGATGCATAACAGCATAGAACTGAGACTTAATGTTATTCCATTATGGTAGAGCTTCACCAGGTTAGTGTTATGTTCTCCTCTTGAGCCTTAAATAAAGCGCTCCATGTTTAAAAAGTAACAAAGCAACCAATCCATAATATTATTAAAATTACTTCCTTTGGAAAGACATTTTTGTATGAACTTGGAGCTATATTTCCTCTAGATATATGCCCTCATTGTCTTCTACACTTACAGCTGGACGGTAACTTTTTTAGAGTTGATGATACATTGAAAGAGATGGTGCAGAAAGGACTTCCATCTGTGGCAAGTCCCAAAGGCATTCAGCCTCCAAAGGCACAAAGGACCATATGCAACAGCAGCAATGACACCTGCCAAAAGACTGCAGTATGTCCTCCCTCTAGCACTGGCTCCAAACAGCTGGTGTGGAGAAAGGATGGGCAACGAACACAACTCAGACCATTTCCTGCTGTGCTGTAGAGCAAACCTAGCTGTTTTTCTTTCTTGTTATCTCTGAAGAACAGAACAGTTGTGTCACTGTGGGCTGCAGAGTGGAGAACTTCAGGCACTGCAAATTCACTGCAACTGCTAGTTAGGAGGAAGGACACCAGAAGTGGGAAGCTACTATGTGTGCTACACACAGCTACACTCCATAGAGGGTACAATCAGAAGAGAACCACAATGTTCTTGGGAACAGAGGTTTTGGGAGTGAAAGAAAGAATGTGCATCCAATCAGAGGAAAAATGAAGTTATTTTGGAGTTCACTGTGGGAAAGGTGTTGCCTTTGTAAAATCTTCTGGTAAAATATTCATTAGTAATAATAGTAATAATGAAAAGCAAAATGGTAATAATGGTAATAATACATACTTACCTTATTCATTGATGATTTCCTGTACTGGACATTGTTCCAGGGATCCTACCACTCAAATGTGATAACCTGATAAGAAGGATACACCAAAGTAATTCAGTATTCTCATTTATTTGTATCACAGTAATGACAAGAAATCTGAGAACCTAGAATAGGCACTCAAGTAATGCAGTGTGGGGAGCAGTCCTTGCACTAATGAGTTTACTGTCTAACCAGGTGAAAAAGCCGAGAAATGGGAGAAGGAAGTTTTGCCTTCATTTTGTGCATGAGAAACAGAACCTCTGCCCCAAACCTGAGATTTCCTAATGTCTGTAGAATTTGGATTAGGACCTGGAAGCACCCAGAGGCAAGTGCTCAAAACTATACAGGAAACTCTCTAACACTGAAAACATTGGAAACTGGACCCCCAGATTTCATGATCTTTTCTCCCATGGGTTGCTCAGGGATATAGAGGGCAGAATTAGAAAATAAACTATGATCTACCAAATGACTTAGCTACAAGACTAACTTCTGAAATTATTTCCTCTCTAGGGTTCAGCTAACACCACTTTAGCTGTAAAATCGTGTACACAAATGTGGGAGCTCTAAACTAGCAGTGTTCAGTACTCTTACCCAGTTAGCCTTGTCAGCATGGAGAGCAGCAGTGATGGTGTTTTGCTCTTCATGCTGACCCTTTGTGCTCTCAAAGCTAGACTATCTGCTGAGGTAGCTAGTTTGAAACTAGCTTGGCTGTGTCTGCTGCACACATCTGCCACAACTTCAGCAGAACAGACTCTGTGAAAACAATACCATAGTCAGTTAGAAAAGTTATGCTACAAGGAAATACTAGCAAAGGTCCTGAGGAAACTGTTGTAATCATTCACACCTCCTAAGCTAACATGAAGTATTGTCTATGTCTATGTGAAAGGAACAGCTGCAATCATTAAAAGGCTGTTACAGAATTAAAAGAGAGCGACTCTGTTGTATCCAGAAGAAAAAAAGAAATCAATGCGAAAAAAAAATCGATTGTGAAGTGTAAAAACTGTACCAATTAGTTCTCTAATATATGGCCCTTAGAAGTGCCAAAGAGCATTTTTAAGTGTTATATTTTTTTCCTTTTATTTGAATAGATGGACTTAATGGTATGGAAGCAATCAAGTAAAGCCAAAAGACTATCCAAAAAAAAAAAAAAAAAGTTCTTTTTAAAGTCCAAGAACAATGTGTTATGAATTTGAGGCACTCTTTATTTTCATAAAGGTTGCTGTGCATACTGGCTTTCTACACTAACTTAAATGTTGTTATGTACCCATGTCCAACTGAGCAGGGTTTGACTGTTTTTTAAGGAGAAATGGACCTGGGCCAGGGTCCAGCTCTAGAAAGGTCTGGAGGGGAAGACGTGTGAGGAGCAGCTGAGGTCACTTGGGTTGTTCAGCCCAGAGAAGAGGAGACTGAGGGGAGGCCTCATGGCGGCCTGCAGCTTCCTCACGAGGGGAGCGGAGGGGCAGGGCTGATCTGTTCTCTCTGGTAACAGCGACAGGACCTGAGGGAACACCATGGAGCTGCATCAGGGGAGGTTCAGGCTGGGTTTTAGGAAAAGGTTCTTCACCGAGAGGGTGGTTGGGCACTGGAACAGGCTCCCCAGGGCAGTGGTCACAGCACCGAGCCTGCCAGAGTTCAAGAAGCGCTTGGACAACGCTCTCAGACACATGGTCTGATTTTTGGGTGGTCTTGCGTGGGGCCAGGAGTTGGACTCAATGATCCTTGTGGGTCCCTTCCAACTTGGGATATTCTGTGATTCTATGATTCTGTGATATTGAGCTTGAAATCGATGAGGGTGCTTCACTGTAAACAAGGGAAAAGTTTAACCCACTCAACACAATTAAGTTGGTTTTAGTCTGGGAAGTGAACTGAATTCTGTGTGAAAATCTTACAGAGCTTCATAGTATAGTACATCTGTTTCTCTCACCCAGCTTACATGGTTCTGTGTGGCTGAGTATTAGCTCACAAACAAAAAAACAATGTTTTTTAACACCTGCTATGCTTCCATGCAATAAAAGAGCAAAATGCTATTTTTCACACATTAATATCTAACTAGTGATCTACAGTATGTGATAATGAATAAAATTAATATAGAACCTATTAATTCCATTATGTATCTGCTTGTGAATATATAAGAAGTCTACTGCCCTGAAGATGTAACTTTTGTCATACAATTCTGAAAATGAATTAATAATGGCTTTGAATGTATCTGCACGTGAGGGCACATAGAACAGTAAGTGAGAAGGCCAGAGAAGGAACAATACACTTAGTCCTGAACACCACCATCATTTTGATCACTAAAATCTTCTCCCCCCTGACATCTAATGGTGATACCCAGAAAATTTTTGGCTACCTGTGATTTTCCAGCAATTCTCATGACTTTCAGAGGATAAAGTTTGTATCCATATGTTCTTGAATTTTTCACTGCAGTGTCTTTTGCTGTGGAAAATGAATCAAAATGGTTTTTATAGGAGCAAGTGGGTTAAAACTGGCTGAAAGACTATAAACAAAAAATTATGATAGTGACTAGGGGAAAAATATCTAGTAGGATAATGAAGACTGCACTTTCAGGATTGTTCCTATTTAACGTCTTCATTAGCAATCTGGAAGAAAGAATAAACAGCACGTTAATGAAATTCACAAATGATACTAAATTAGGAAGAGTCACAAATACTAGTGAGGACAGAAACATAATGCAAAGGCCCTGGGGAGAAATACAGGCAGGAATAACAAAATGAGCCACAACTTGGAAAAAGGCATTCCAATACATTAGAGCTAGAGCAGTATGAATCAATGTGAGGGAAAATCCACGAAAGTAGTAATGCTGGAAGACAGTTAGTGAGCAACATATTAGATATGAATTGCAACATGATATACTGGCAATAAAAGCCAATGTACTCTGGGCTGTATATGCAAAGGAATAAAGTCATGGATCAAAGAGGCAACAGTTCTTCTAAATGGTTCTGTGCTTACTGAATATGGAATATTCTGTTATGGCAACATAGGCGTATTCGTACCAAAGGAGAACCCCAAGTCAACACAGCTGTACTCGGTTGTAGCAATAGGTGTGGTGGCTAAAAAAATTCTGCAAGAAAGATTGGAGAGGGAGTGGTGTGTAAATGTATGGAAAGCCTCTGATGAGGACAAAATGGAAGACAGGTTAATGGCAGGAAATGTAACTGGCTGAACTCTGAAGAGGTTTTTTCAATCTTTACTCAGATCAACCTCATTTTCTTCTTTAATGAAAGATAGTAGTTAACAAGATGAAAAGTCACTTGCAAAAGGAAAGTGGAGGTCACTTCCCTGTTGGTAAACTGTTTGCCCTTCCCTCCCTTCACCTATATACATATCTAATAGAAGGAATATATTATAGAAAAATTGGTATCAATATATTTCCTCTCCCTGTGATAAACTTATACCTGGAATCAGTTAAATATCGCTTAAAGACTGTAAGGATCTATAGGAGAAGGGAGAGAAACAGGTGTTAAATTCTATCCTCATTTTTTGGACTTTTGAACAGGACCCAGCTTAAGTACATATGTCACATGAATGGACATTTTCTTTTGAACAAGAAAGCTGTCTCTTCTTTTGGCAAGATAGGGGTGGGGGTGGGGATTGCGGCGAGGGATACAAAGAAAAGGAAGAAAGAATGAAAAATCACAACAAAAAAGTCATGGCACTGAAAAAATCCATGCTACATTTCTGTTTTTGACACTGGTTGTATTCTACTTCTACCCTCCTTTTCTACAACTCACCCAGCATATAGTGAAACTGTAACTGGGTAAACTAAGTTAAACCATAGAGTAAACAGGAAACACTACAATTACAGTAATTGAGTAAAACTCCTTAATTCAGGGAGTGATGCTGATTCTACAGACTCTCTACAGAGAAAGAAAGACAGAGACAGACAGAGAGATTGAACAGATACTTCAACTTGCAAAAAAAAAAAAAAAAGGGAAGGTATGGCTAACATTCATTATTATGTACATCCATATGTATGGTCATTGATACGAACAATGTGGAAAAGTGAATATTCACTCCACATTCTTTTTCTCCTCTTGATACAAGAATGCGAGAGTAGAAAATGAAAAGATTAGCCAGCTGATATAAACCAGAAAGAAGTGTTTTTTCATACTGTGTATAATTAAACAACTTGTTACCAGAGGACAGGTTGAAAATGAAATCAGAGAGATCATGGAAGATAAAGGTATGTAGGGGCACTGAGAAGAAAGTTTCACATACAACCTTCTACCTGTGGCTCTGAAAATCATTAAACCAGTTTACCAGAAGCTAGGACATAAAAACATGACTGTCACTTTGTACATTCCTTATTTTTTTACTCTCTTTCATGGTGTTTATAACCATACATGAGATATGGTTATAGACCCAGTACCAGGTTGACCATTAGGTTGACCCAATGAAGACATCTTTATGTTCAAAGTTATAGTAATAACCATAAAGAATCAAGGAATCAAAATGAAATAACTCATCTGTGACGGCACTCTTTTTTTTTTTTTTTTTTTTTTTTACC
>VXAL01007180.1:109265-119896 GCA_013399475.1 Chauna torquata
AATCCACAAAAGCTTCAAAACAGGAGAAGGTAGAAAAGGGTTCCTGGGGTAGGACTTTAGAGCTGAATGTTGTGGTGGAAAATCTGTGAGACCTTATTTTGCCATGAACCTGATATCATCTCTACCCCTATTTTCCAGGCATATGACTAATATGCATTGTATACATCAGTTCTCCACCAAAGGAAATAGGTACATCCTAGCACAATGGAAATTTTTCATAAAGATAAGAATAATAATGCAAAGAGGTCTTGTAATGGGGCTGAAGTAAATACATGCTATTCTGGTTTGTTGGTGTTTTTTTTTTTCCAGTACAGAAAGGATTTTTCTATTGATTTTCTACAGATACAATGGGGAAAGATCTGATAGGCAAAAATGGACAAATAAGGAAAATGAAATTATGAAGGGGTTTTTAAGAATGCAGTATGATCTTAGGTATCACCTCACCGACTCCCAAAATGTGGGGGCAACCTTGTTTTTTTTCCGTGGAGTACTTTAATGCAACTAAATGCAAAGACTTGCAGACTGTACTGACAAGCTTGGAAATGTTAGCTCACCAGATGACAACTCTGAGAAGAATTTGAATGTTCACAGTGCGTAACAAGCTAAATGTGAGTTCCCAAAAGGGAGAGTTGGAAGTATAGACAAGGAAATCTTGTGTAAAATTAGGGAGCAATACCATCTTAGGATAAGTGCAAGCACTGTTGGAGTGCAGTGCCCTTTGTGGTATTTGAAATTCAAGAAAGTTTGGAAAAAATCCAGGAGAATGATTAAAAGATTTGGAAACATGCCTCCTTGAGGTTTTAAATCTGTTTATCAAAGAGATAAAAGAGAAATTTAAGGTGGGGGCATACATGTTTGCCTGTGTGGGTGAATGACTGTCTCTCACACTGGAAGTATCTCCTGGCAAACAGAACTTTGATCAAGGGTTCCACAATACAGAAGACAAAAGTGTAATAAAATTGAATGGCTGGAAGCTGAAGCAAGACAAATTTAGAGTGATAGAATAAGGCTTCAATTTTTAACATCAAAGATAATTAACTAGTAAGTACCTTGACAAAATTGGAATTGGTTATCCCTGCTGGTTTCATTTTTTCTCAGCAAACTCTTCTAATTCTGCTGCAACAAATTCAATTAAGTCCTATAATCTTTGCTATTTATGAGGTCAGTTTAGATTACCATAATGAGCATTTCTGGCTTTGCAATATTTCTGGCTTTTACAAACTTTTCTCTTATGTTCTCAGTTCTCTCATAGAGACATTTTCATTTATCCCTTTTCTCCTAAACCCCCATTTTCTGAATATAGCCCCTTCTTTCCACCTTCTTTTCCCACTGGCCCTGGGACCCTATACTCCAGATCCCTGTTCACAAGTACACTTTATTTCCTTGGCTTAGAAGTGGAACACGACCAAATTAGTAGATTCAAACTGTAAGAAGTCAATACTGTTTTGTCTCTTCAGTCAATAATATTGTCTCCCCAAAGATAAAATGAGTAAGTTGTGTCAGAGAATATAGGGTCTCCAATTGCAAATAACCCAAGTACAATTTAAGACAGGTCAGAAGGAAGCTTTATTAACTACGATCATAGTGAGAGAACTGAACAGCATCTCCTCCTCTGCTCCCCTGTTCTCTGCCAAGTGATTGCAGAGACCCGACATATATACTGTTTCAGAAAAAAAAAAAAAAGAAAAAGAAGAAAAAAGAGAAAGAAAAAGAGAAAGAAAAAGAAAAAGAAAAAAAAAGAAAAAGAAAAAGAAAAAGAGAAAGAAAAAGAAAAAGAGAAAAAAGTGAGGAAAAACAATCATTCCAACCTTAAAAAAGCCAGATATCCATCCCTGGGAGGGATGGACTCCAGACAATCGTTTACATGTTAACAAGGCCAAGTGCCCATGCCTGGAAGGGATGGACTCATTAAATAGCTTGTTAACTGCCACAATTTTAAGCAAGAACAAAACAGTGAACATGTGACAATATAGAGAGATGGCTCTGGGTGGAACTTGTAGGAGTGGCACACCTAGAATTAGACGTGAGGGCTGGAAACAATCACAGACTGTTAGCTTTTATTTGAAAGGAATACTTTTTTAGCTAGGATACAATTCTTAACCAGACCTCTCAAGTCTTAATAATTTTACCAGTACACTTGCATTAGGTGATTTAAATATCAGGAGTTTGAGAATAGGCTGGAAATGATTAGAAGTATTGTTTGAGCATGCAAAGCTTTTATAACTTCCATTTTATGAAGCATCTTATTTTTTTTAGGAGTGTTGTATCTCTGCAATGTCTGTCTCCAGTGGTCTCCAACGAACTAGTATTTTTTTTTTTTTAATTTTATTTAGTGCTCTTAGTATGGTCTGTTTTTAAATAGAAAGGAAACTTTTATTACAGCAGAAATGCAGCTCTGATGTTTTCTGAACAGTAAACAGATCAAGGTCCAAATTAGGTCTTCACTGTGTCAGGTGCAATGGTAACAGCCAAACAAAAGTATCCCATAGCCTTAGGAATGACAGTCTGTTAAATAAATTTGTATGCACACAAGAAGTGTCTTTCTGAAACACAAAGATGCCCAAGAGAGAGACTCTGGAAAGGTTTTACAGACATTTAATAGTTCAAGACATTATTTGTTCAATAATGAAAGAAAAAAGTTTAGAGAGCAATCAGATTTTCATGGACAAAAGCTAGGCTCTTGTCCTGAGGGAAGAAAAGATCATAGGCTATGATTTTTGTATGTGTCAGGAAGAGATGCAGAAAAAGGGTTTGACAACTGGAGAAGGAAGTGAAGAGAAAGAGCTGCTCATTCTATCTCATCTATTTTGTATGCTTTTATATTCCATTTTCTCTGAGCGTGATTCCTAGCTTTTTCCTGCTCTGTCTCTTGAATTGGTTCATTCTTTCTTTTCACTCTCCTTAGCATAAAAAAATAATTCTTTGTCATATCCCTGCTTGGTGCTTTTTCTGTCTCACTGTCCTATACCACTCTCAATATTGAACCACAACATTTCCCAAACTTTTTACAAGTGCACCCGCATTTTGGTCACATCTCCGTTCACACGACTGCTGTAGTCTCTCCTGAAGTCTACTGCATTTCATTGGCTGTGCAGAAGCTAGTGCAAAGCGATTTCAAGCATGAATATATACCTGTCTGCCCTGGAGGTACCTGTGACCAAGTAAAAGTAAATAACTTTTCCCCAAGTAGCATGACCACTTCTTGAAATCTTCAAAAGGTCACAAATAAGAAATCTGCCCTAAGAACAACCAGTCCAGTAACCACGTTGTGATGATGTGCCCAAAAGCTGATCATGCACTGGGAAGAATGCCTTGAATTAAGTGTTTATTGGGAACTCCAAGTATTATAGCAGTGCCAATACAAAGGGGGCGGGTACTAATTTCTAAAGTCTTGCAATTTCTCTAGTTCTTCCACCTTAATACACTATTGTTTTAGAATGAAAATGAAGGGACAAGCCAATGAATCTCTACTAGCTTTGAAAGAGACAAGATAGCCTCTACCTATTCAGCTATAACACTGGGATATGCACTTGGATGAAAAAGGTGTCACTAATTTATTTATGCCAGATGTAAGTGTGAAAAAACTCCCATATCCCTAATCAGAGCAATGATTCTCCTCTAAGAGCACTAAAAGATCATGGATGTAATTGTAGTAATCATAGAATCATAGAATATTTCGAGTTAGAAGGGACCCACAAGGATCATCGAGTACAACTCCTGGCTCCACACAGGTCTTCCCAAAAATTCAGACCATATGACTGAGAGCATAGTCCAAATACTTCTTAAACTCCGACAGGCTCGGTGCCATGACTACGTCCCTGGGGAGCCTGTTCCAGTGCCCGACCACCCTCTCGGTGAAGAACCTTTTCCTGATATCCAACCTGAACCTTCCCTGTCGCAGCTTGACTCCGTTCCCTCGGGTCCTGTCGCTGTCACCAGGGAGAAGGGATTGATGCCTGCCTCTCCGCTCCCCCTCATGAGGAAGCTGTGGACTGCGATGAGGTCTCCCCTCAGCCTCCTCTTTTCCAGGCTGAACAAACCAAATGACCTCAGCTGCTCCTCGTATGTCTTCCCCTCTAGGCCCTTCACCATCTTTGTAGCCCTTCTCCGGACACTCTACAATAGCTTCACATCCTTTTTGTACTGTGGTGCCCCAAACTGCACACAGTGCTCCAGGTGAGGCTGCACCAGCGCAGAGTAGAGCGGGACAATCCCTTCCCTCGACTGACTAGCAATGCCGTACTTGATGCACCCCAAGATACGGTTAGCCCTCCGGGCTGCCAGGGCACACTGCTGGCTCATATTCAACTTGCTATCTACCAAAACCCCCAGATCCCTTTCTGTGGGGCTGCTCTCCAGCATCTTGTCCCCCAGTCTGTACATGTAGCCAGGGTTGCCCCCTTCCCAGGTGCAGGACCTGGCACTTGCTCTTGTTAAACTTCATACGGTTGGTGATTGCCCAGCTCTCCAGTTTTTCCAGATCTCTCTGCAAGGCCTTTTCACCCTCTACAGAGTCAACAGCTCCTCCCAGTTTAGTATCATCAGCAAACTTATTCAAAACACCTTCTAGTCCTACATCCAAAGAATTTATGAAAACATTGAAAAGAACTGGCCCTAAAATGAATCCCTGGGGGACCCCACTGGTGACTGGCAGCCAGCCCGATGTAATCCCATTTACCATAACCCTTTGAGCCCTACCCGTCAGCCAATTGTTCACCCATCGTATTATGTTTTTATCTAGCTGTATGGCGGACAATTTGTCCAGCAGGATCCTATGAGAAACCGTATCAAAAGCTTTACTAAAATCCAGAAAGATTACATCGACTGGATTCCCTTGATCGACTAGATGGGTGATCTTATCATAGAAGGAAATCAAATTTGTTAAACAGCTTGCATGTTTTCTTACTTGCTTATTTATTTATTTATTTACTTATTTTTCCCATTATTGTTTATTCCATCCAGGAATCGGTTTAAGCCAAATAGTTAACTGAGTCTCAGCTGGCCTGGGTTTGCTGTACACCAGCAAATATTTTTGATGTATAAACAAAAGCTTTTTGTGTGTGGGAGGATGGTGGACTAGAATGTGTATTTTCACTTTTGACAGAGATTGGGGTGATGCTTGGGGCATAATGCTTTGTTGGTCTTGCAAAAAAACTGAGCCTAGGCCTCTTAAATATCATGGATTTTTCATAAGAAAGATTTTTATTAGGAAATGTCAAAGCAAATATCTAAGCATGGATGTCTCAAAGCTGTCTGTCATACATACAGTATTGATGGATTCTTGGCTGTGTCTTTTGTTAAGTAAATGAGAATACTGGCTTCATGAATTGTGGTTACATATCTAAATGCAAGAGCTGCCCACGCAAAACCTGTGTTGGAACGTTCTAAGCTGACATGGTCGATAGAAGTGAGAAGTTCTGATTCAAAATAAAGAATCAGGACATCTGTTTCAAGTTTCAAGCTCTTGGGGGGATATGATGGAGGGGGAACATATTACTTTAATGTGACAAATACTGATCAATTTATTTCAAACTTTACTTTGATGATGAAGATGTAATGTAGAGATACTCAAACATTTGCCACTTTTCCACAAATGTAAATAATAGATATGTCTTACCCCCTTCTTTCATACAAAGGTTAACATTCCCTAGTACGATTCAAGCTTAGAAAGTGGAGATAGGGAAAAAGATGCAAAAATTCGTTCCAAAAGGTTATATCAGGAAGGAATGTTTACATGATTATATATAAAATTGACTTCTTGGTGGTGATACAAGGATAGAAAAATAGAGCTGAGTATCAGCATGAATGCTGATGCAACTGCTTAACTGTCCTGAGTTTCTGAAGACAGAAGTATATTTGTTAAGCCTGCATTCCATTTGACCTATGTTTAGGTGGTATATTTCAATAAATATCTTCATCTTAATAAACATGAGAGTTAGTTTTTGAAGAAGAATTTTTAAAGAGAAACAAAGAAATACTAGTTTTATTTATCAAAAGAAATCATAGAAGGAGGCACTAGTAAATCTAAATAATATTTCTGTTCTGGTATATTTAGAGTTAAAAAAGTCAAACCTTCCCTTCCTCTCTCTCTGTAGTCAGTTTAAATTCTGTGTAATTTGATAAATATCAGTCTTTAGCAAAAGCTATAGAAAAGTGGCATGATGAGTAATCTCACATTTCCTCTAGCATTTCATTTATCATCCAGGTGAGTTTAATTAAAGGCAAACAACAATTCCGACAGAAAAATAAGATGTATGAATATTCCTAGGTTTGGAAATGCTTTGAGGGGTTATAATAAGTCTTGTTTTTCTCTAGTAAATTTTGACGTCTGTTACATGTTTTCTCTCCCCCTTTCTGATTTGAGATTTGATTGGGGATTTTGCTCTTCCCAATGTGCGTAGTTAGGCTAGAGATGAAGCTGTCTGTGCAATGGAAACAAAGCTCTCTTTTAAAGAGACTTCACAGTTTTGTCTTTGCTGCACTGTACACAAAGTTCAGAAGGTGAGCTGAAAGTGTGTGTCTGTGTAGTTGCAAAGGACGCATGAACTATGCCGAGCTAGTTCAGACCTAGACTGATGAATTGCTAAATTGCTGTAAATTGACTGTGTTTAATTTTGTACCATTAGTGTAGAACTAGCATCAGTTCTGATGGGTCTTGGTATTCTTCACCTTATGAACTAGACTTGGACAAAATAATTTCATGAGTCAAAACACATTTCTCTAGTAGAATAGATATGTACAGTGGTTTTACATGTTGTTACGAATTCTCCTGAGCATTCCTAATTCCCCAGACATGAACTAGGGCTGGAATGTGCGTAACAAATGCACACAGTTTAGCAACAGGTATGGACTGCAGTGTTATTTCCTTTGGCAGTGGCGTGGTGCTTACTGCACAGTATGTTGGAATCAACTCAGGGTGGGGCACAGCAATGAGAATTGTGGGAGCTTATCTGATCTTTTCCTCCTTTGAGATTCCTCTGAAAGTATTAAAAAGAGGCACACTGTAATATCAGTTCAAAATGCTCCATTGATCTTGTCATTCAGTCTCTTATTGGTGGAGCTTTTCTTGGGAAAAGTCATTGACAGGTCAGGAGATTTTAAATTGCCCCCTAAAATCGGTATTACATCTTTAGAAGAGTTTTCAACAACTTGGGTTTACTGTGGTAAAAATCCTCCAGCAGGTACCTGTCTGTCATGAGGAAACTTTGCACTAAAGTTGTACAGTTATAATTTGTAAATGTAAAGTAGGTAAGGAATTAAGAGCACTTCAAGACAAAGCCTTAAAATAATAAATGTCAAAATTCCATTTCCAATATTAATAGTTTATAGAAAGCTTTGTGTTTTAAGACTACATTTATTTAGTTTTGGTCTGCTGCATGACTTTCGTAACTCCCACACTTATGCAAATTTTATCCATGGGATGCAAAATACAGCTGTCATACATAAGTTACCCATTGTTCCTGATCTACTTCTGTGTTAAATGCATTAGCCAAACAATAGGACAAGCTTTAGTGTAATGATGTTAATCAAGTTATAATTTCAAAGTACAAAATGAAATGTGACACTATACAATGGTGTTTGATTTGAAATATGTCCAAATTGGTTTTGCATTGTACTTCTGTAACCATTAAAAATAAATAAATAAATAAATAAATAATGGTAGGATTTAAATAAAGGAAAAGTCCGTGTTTTAAATGTAATATCAAAAACTGATAAGTATTTTATCTATTGGAGTAATAATGTAAAATGATTTTGCACAAAGCAAAATGAGCCCTCTGCAAAAGGCTGCTACTATTATGAGGCATTGCTTATCATCCATTAAACTTCTCAAATCAGGAGTTAAATAGGATTTAAGTGAGGCACAGTTTTTCAGTAAACTGATTTTCATTCACTTAGCAAAATCTGTAGATTCTTTCACCTTCTCATAACAAAAATGAAGGGCATATGTGTTATAAATAAAAGTCACATCATCACACTCAACAGCTAGTACTTGTCTGTTGGTAATTTCACGGGCAATAACTACATCTGACTGGACTCAACACTGAAGACAGTTTTGAGAAAGAAAGTGCCTGCAGGTAACTGTCACCTTAAAGAAAAAGTAACTATTACATTATGTGGCACACTGAACCTTTATACCTTCTTGACGTTTCCCTTTCTCTAATAGCTAGAAAGGATTTTATTTTTACAGTTTGAAAAACAGTCTCCTTGCTTTTTGAGAGAATTAAGAGGATGGAAGTGAAAAGTGGTATATGTTATTATATTAATATAGAATACTCCATCTGTGTTTGTTCGTACCTGTTCAGTAAGATTGCCCTGAAAGAAGATAGAAGATGACTAAGCAGGACTTGCAGATTTAGGTGGCTCCTATTCTTTCACTTACAATTCATAAGGGTGAAAAACCATGATATCTGTCAATGAAGTATTGTCCACCATCCTAAAAGTTAATCTTTGCATTAATGCTCTACCTGTATCCCTACTAAGACTACGTTTTGTGTGTGGCCTAGAGAAAGAAAACAAGAATGATTTTTCTTTTAAAATGTAATGTAAATATAATGTACATGTAATGTAAAAATGTAATGTATAACGTAATTATAACAAATGTTATAATTTAATTTTTGAAGACACTGAGAGCAGAGGATGGTATTACCATTCAGAAAGCATTCTTTTTTTTTTTTTTTTTTTTCAGATTAGTATAAAACAAAGGTATTCTGTGTGTACACCTCAGCAAGATGTATTAGTTTTTTTTTTAATTCAGGTTATCATATCTCGGTCAATCATCTTTTACTGAAGAAATAAATACTCTTTGATTTGCAGGATTACACAGCATGTCGATTGGTTAGACTTCTAAGTGTTAGTTTATTTGGAGTGTTAGTAGAGTCTCTATAAAGGAAAGATATGGTAATTGTTAATTTATGATTAGAACTATTATTTCATGATCAATATTTGTGCACTTGAAGCATTAATTTTTTAAGATGCAATAGAAATCCAATTCCCATCAAGCTTGTGTGACCATGTCACAAGAGTTTTGAAAGAGTGCTTGTTAAATAGGACTCTGTGGCTTTTTCTTTCAGAGAGAAACACCGCACTTTGATGCAAAAACCACAACTCAAGAGCTGATTAGAAATTTCCTTTAGACTTCTAAAGTTTGCGACATGTCTGAGCCTACAAAGTCCTTACTTTGGTGGGATCTCAAGAAAGATACCACAGGGAAAAAAATGGCATATTTGGCTGGAAAAGTTTCACTTCAAAGAAAGAAATAAAATTATTAACACTGCAGTGTACCCAGTTTTCACCTTCACTGTTTCTGAGAGGCACAACACAGATAATAGCTTCACAGATACACCTTAAATGACAAGTCATTCATTGAGAGTGGTCTGAGATTCTTGGAGAAAAATATAAAAATGCCTTGTACTGTCTGATTTATTAATTTAAGTCATTTCTAAGTGCTGCACTAACTTCTCAGTGTACTCCCTAAATCAAGTTACTTTATTTTATGAACACCAATAGAATTTGCAGTGCTATTACAAACAGGAGTGGGATTTCCCAGCTGGCAGATGGTCCACTGCAATTGAAAACTCATGAGCAGAGCAATATACAAGGAATCTTTCAGACAGCTGAATGTTGTCATTTAAAGAGTCTTGCTTATCAACAATATTAGACACCTAATATTCATGTCTCTTGGATGTTTAGCTTTTGAAATAGCTTAAAGGAATAAGTAAATTACTAATTTTCATTGAAAAGAATGGCTTCTACTGATCTATATGCCTCAGGCCAAATATGATTCTTAGTTATACCTGCAGAATGCTATTCAAGTCAATGGGATAATAAGGACATAGCTGAGACCAGCTGGGTGATGTTTTAAATAACCAAAGGTCAAGTGAGATGTACTTTAAAAAGAATTTAAAACCAAACAACCTTTTCTTTGACTAAAGAGTATCTTTTCTTTCATTTTTGATCTTTTTTTTTTTTTTCTCACAAACAAACAGTTTTGTCTTTGCTAAGTAAGCAGAAAAGTGATCCTTGTTGGATCAAAAATCAGTGGCTGGAATTTTAAATGAAAATAATGTAAACGATTTGATTCTACTTAACACAAGTAAATTTGCTCATGAATTTCAAAGGGCATTGAACAAATAACAGAAGTTAGTAAGAGGAAATGAGTTTGATAAAAGTAATAGTCAAAGAAAGCACAAGTCAAATTATTGTCTCACTTTTGCCCTGGATAGGTATTAGGAAGTAAGGAGTAATAAGAGTAGAATTTAGTCGATGCTGTGATGAAACCATAATTGTACAACTATCATAAGTAAAATCCCAATTTCCATTCAGCAATTTTTTAAGTTTTAAGAGTATATGTGCTTCTGAGATAGGATCAAATCAAGTTCTGTGGAAGCAAAAAACTAGAAAAATATCAAATGCACACTCTAAGTATCTGAGGCAATGTTAGTGCTCTACAGTGGCATGTGAGAAAGAGTGTACGTGAGAATGTGAGATCAAGAGTCCTTATATTAATTGGAGTTCATTCTCACCAAGGACCTGAACATAACAGCAGGTAAATTCCTAGATGCCTGGAATACTGGCTGTTCCAACATGAGACTCTTTCACCGTTTCCAGTTAGAATCACTCCATTTTAGGAA
>VXAL01007180.1:125998-147831 GCA_013399475.1 Chauna torquata
CCAGATTTCAGCTTTATTTCTAACACTGACTGCTTGACAAAGGTCTGCTGTATGACAGGTTAATTGCATCATCCTCCGCTAACAGTAGTCTCATGTCCTAGAGCATAATGGCAGAAGATATCACCTCATCCAGTACATATTTCAGTGCATTTACTATGTGAGTAATCTTTCTTCAAGTCATTGTTGTGCTGAGGAGTTGCAGGGGTAGTAGAAACAGTAAAAAATATTTTTGTAACTTGCAGTCAAATAAGTAAACAGTACTCAAGGTTGCAAGATGAAATCCTAAATTATGATAGCCTCAGCTTTCTTCTGGAAGGAAATCATAACGTTGTTGGGAAACTTGCCTGAAGAGACAAGACTTGGTATACTGCCTGCCAACAGCACACTATGATGTGTGAGCTGCAGTGTGTGTGGGGGCAATGGTACTCACCCTATTTCCCAGTTTGGCCTTTCCATTGTCCTTTAACACTATTCTTTAATTCCGTATTTCCTGAGATGTAAAGTAAAATATATTGTTCTTCATTACCACGTGCTGATTCCTTCCTTCTCCCACTAGAGTTATGAAAAATTACCTTATGGGGCTAGAAACAAACATCTGTAACTATATTTCTTGACCTGGACACCCTCAGTGTTAAGTACACAAACCTTTCCAATTTTAGTCTTTGAAACCTCCACACAGGTATTTCACAGCTTTGAACTTATCATCAGGCATGACATAACACCCCATGTATGCCATGAGTTGCCTGGCTGCTAATGACCACTCAATTTCAATTATCACTGGCTTGGATTTCCCAAAGTCCTTGTCTCCTTTAAAAATCCAACATAGCTAGAGCAGTCGTTCTGAAATAAGTATGTCTACTGCTGAGCTAAAAAGACTAGGTAGATTAAAAAAAAAGCACACAGAACCAACACACCATAAGGTTTGCCTGTAGATATCACAGTCTTGAAGTTATTCTAAATATTGAGGCCTTAAAACCTTAAAAATCCTCGAGTCTGGGCTAAAAGAATGTATACATGAGTTTTCATTTGAACACAAGCTGCTGCTGCGTGTTTGATTTATCTTTGAAACAGGTGTGTTTTGAGTTGAACTTCAAAGTAGAAAGTAAATGCTCAATAGAAAATATTTTTCTTATTCAAAGTAGAGCCTGAAAGTGTAAATCTTGCTCTGAAAAGATAAAATTGTATTCTAAATGCTCCATTCTGAAGTTCAGAAATGGTTCAGAAATTTAACTCTGAAAAGTACAGAAAATTACTGTTGTGAACCTCACATTTCTTCAACTGATTAAGTCTGTAGTGTTAAGCTGGAATACATAATATATAGCTGTTGTAACAATTAACATGTCTTTGTACTTGAAATGCTTAATGCCCTATCTGCAAAGCTGTTCAACCAGTTTCACTCCGTTTCCAATATTCAGGGCCCAGAAACGGTCTGAAACTGCTCCTTTGTTCTTCAGCTCAAACTCTTAACATCCATGCTCAAATTTCTGATGTTTTAGACTGTGTGTCTAGTCACCTACCCTGACACGTATCCAGATAGTCAGCTGCCTTGCTAAAAGCTTCTTTCTTCAGTTAAGCTCTACCCTAGCCCCTACGGTTTTCCCCTCATCCTCCTCAGCGCGTGCAAAACGCTTGCTCTCGCCTGTCAGCTTTGCCCAACTGCTCTCTGCCTGCAGCTTTGCTCATGCTCCGTCCTGCTGCTTCGGTCTCCACTTGTGCTGTTTACAAGCCTCTCTTGTTTTCCCTTCCTTTATGCTTCCTCAGCTTCCCAGCCAGTTTCTCCTATGCTCAGCCTTGAATTAGGACCTCCTATTTTTCTCTGTTCTGCCAAATGACTTCCCAGTCTTTCCACTGATGGAAGACATACTTCATCCAGAAGCTGCTTTTACCAATAATCCACTGTATTATTATATAAAAAAAGGAAATCTGCATTCCTCCTAAATTACGGTTTCCAGGCACACATCCTGTTGCCTGTTAATAAGATCAATATCTCGTGTGGGCAATGAGGAGGGTCAGGGCTATGAATGTCAGTGCTCAGTTCCATTTTAACTCTCTAAAGCTGTTAGCTATGTGTTATGATCCAGCTGCATGATCATACGTCCTGATGGACACAGAGAATGCTGGAAGTTTTTTCTCTGTGAATAGTCAACAAGAAGAAATTTATAACCATGTCCTTAATAATATCAGCTTCCTAATCCCTTTGGTGGATAGAGAAATATTATGTCTATGTAATATTTGGAGAGACTGATCATGAGTTATTCAAGGTCAAGCTGGAGTATGTATTAGGGGAGTGATTGTATGTTTTATCTTTAACTTCACATCGTATTTATAGTATATTTCCTCCTTTTGTATCTTCGCTGTGAAGACAACAGTGTTAGTGATAAAGAAGATAAAGAACTGGCAGGCACTGAGGTTTAACCATTCTATCATTTAGGGCTGCTCTCAAGGGCTGTGTATAAATGAGCTTTGAAGTGAATTTGACCACCTTTGTTTTAGTATGTATGAAAGAGTGTTTCATAATAAAGCAAGAATGGAAAGATTTTAGTTATAGCTACATGCATAAAAGTATCTATTGCTATATTAATTTGTAGTATGCACATTATAAATATAAAACTATACAAACCTATATAATACTATATGCTGTTATTATTTATTGTATGTATAACTATGTGCTATTCAACTCCACCATTCAAAGAGTTCACCCATTTTATAATATAGCTGTAAATACTGAAATTAAATAGGACTGCTATTTTATATATAGCTACACATTTTTGCCTTAAATATGAATAAACCAACCTGGGCTAAAAAAACTGTCTGCAAATAAATGAGTTTATTGTAAGCTATATGTATCATCTGAGTTTACAGCATACTAAAGGATCATTGAATTCTTTTGCTGCCTCTCACATCTGCTGTGTGAACCCCCTATTTATTTCATGAAAAAGCAATCAAAAAACAAACAAACAAAAAAACCCACAAAACCAACTAACCATAAATAAATAAATAAATAAATAACCTTAACCCCAAACCACCACCCAAACCAGCAACTTCTGAATAAGTCTCTTTTTGGTTGCTGGTTTCATCATCCCTCCTGTTTCTGCTTCCCATATCTGAATAGCTCTTCATTTCTAAACTTACGTGGAGGAGTCTGAATAGTATGAAAGATTGCACTTGCAGGATAAAGACTTTCACAGAATTATTATCTTTTTTTTTTTTTTTTTTTTTTTTTTTCGAANTTTTTTTTTTTTTTTTTTTGCTGTTCTAATGAGATTTCTGAGCTTGCTGAATCTTCTTTATAGAGGATAATAAAGTGACAGATCTGTTACAGCAGTTCTTGCGTGTGCTTGGGTCCTGTTCCTTACCCAAACTGAGGCTTGAAACCCTTAGGTTCCCATAGTATTTTTGGCCAGGTGCCTGTTCTGTGAGTGATTGGAGGGAGGAGTGAAGGAGTGGAAGGCACCTACACACAGCCTCTGGTCTGGATTTAAGAGCCAGCGTTGGCTTCTTCCCACCATATGCCTCACATGTGGTCAGAGCTACGCAAAAGACACATGGAAAGGATACAGTCTCCACACAGAAGAGTTTTTAGTCTAAACTAACAGAGGAAGATTAGACACAGAATTTCACAGTGAGACCAGAAGATAGGTCTGACTTCAGGTGTCTTCTGTCTTCTCATTGAAGTTTATAGCACGAATCAAAGGATTATTTCAATTTAAACTGTCTTGTGCTAGTGTCTCACTGACCTGAAAGATAAAGAAATGTAAATGGTATTCAAACCTCTTAATTGCTGCCAATAGCAATTCTTTTATTACTCTGCAAGGGCAACAGCAGAGGCATAGCTTTTAGAGAACAAAGCCCCAAGTAAAAAAGCAGTGCCTCATTAACAATACTGTGCTACAAATGTGCCTAAGACCCCACAGACTTCAAGCCAAGTGTTAAAATAGGTACGCTGCATGGATGACTAAATTGTTGCAATGACAGTCTCACTTTGATGAAAGGTGCCTAGAGCTACCAGTTCTTAGGTTTGCCTACCATACCCATCTGTCTTTTACCATTCAATATAGTTCACTTCTCTCTCATTTCAGTATCTTCGAGGTATTTGAAAGCGGGGAACTAGAGATTATGAAATAATACCTCTTGCAGTAGCCTCTCACAGTTCAGAGATTGTTAAAGTGATTGGATATTTATTTTAGCGAGCATCACAGAGCACTAAAACAAATAAAAAATCCATTACATGTAAGTTACTGAAGGAGACATTTTGAACCGTTGAAGGTAGGTGAATCAAGTCTAGAATATTTAAAATTTTCTCTCTGTGTGTGTGGATATATATATATTACTTTCTAGATATACTGTAAGCCAGACTGCAGGCATTTCCCTTTCATCTTCTGTATACTTAATAGCTTTCTGAAATGCATTGAAAGATATGATAGAGAGATGCCATAAAAGAAAAGTGCCTGGCCAATTCCTGCTTGCCTTGCTCATGCAATTAGCTAGTGCCTGCATCTGTAAATCAAACAATGCTTTCTCGGGCACTAGAGGAACTGATTTCTCAGCTGTCTTGAGCAACCAAATGAGAACACTTTTAGGTCTCCTCCATCTCAAATGTTCTAAAGTTAAAAAAAAAAAAAGAAAAAAAGAAAAAAAGCACTTGCTAAAAGAAGCCATCTTTTCTTTTAATAGACGCAGCAAATGGGACAAATGGGTGGTGCAGGCCAGAAAGGTAACTTCCCAGCCCAGCACTGATTTCACTGAAGCTAGGTAGATTCCCAGTGCTGACACTGGGTCTCAGAATAATTCAAGGCCCAAGTAGGAGTTTGTGCCAATAAAAAGTAGTGCAAAAAATTGATTCATGAATTTATATATGGATTAAATCATTAAATAAAATGAAATGCAACTAAGTAAAATTCAAGTGTTTGTTTAAAAATAAAACAAAAAGAAGCTACTAACACATATTTCTCCCAGCAGAAAGAAATGAAGAAAAACTTCATGTTTGATTCTAGTCACATGTTGTAGTGTTCAGCTACTGGGATGAGGAATGTAGCATAGAAATCTAATTAGAAGAAACTTTTTTCTCTTGCTAGTTCTTTACTGCAGTCTTTCACAAGCAAGAACATTCACTGAAGTCATTCAGTGCAAAGTAAGTGGTATTTAAAGGAAGATACCTTTTCAAAATATGCCCATGCTTCATATAGTTGCATAAGTAAAGGAGTTCACTTAAACTATTTTACTGCCTATTCAGTAAACATATGCTCAGCATGGTCTTTCTGGAAGGACACTGCAGACTGAATATGTCATAGCTTAGTTCTAACGGGGTTCCCTCAGACAAGCTGAGGAAGGCTCCTGGGCACAGGGACTCCACCGCTTCTGCCATTATGTGACAGCACAGTCTTGGCACCAGCTGTAGCTCAGGACAACTACAACTCTCTCCTGGCCCCCTTCAAGTGAATGCACAGTCTATGGACCAAAAGAATACAAAAAAAAAAAAAAAAAAAAAAAAAAAAAGATGCACGTGGGCTTTCCACTACAACTGGACTCATCTGCAGGGACCAGTTCAGAGTACATTTATTATAATGGTACAGGTGTAGTCCATGATATACTGTGGTGCATGGTGGAGGCTGCCCTGTTGCATGGCCCCAGGATGGGTTTTCCTCAAGGGGAGTTATACTTCTGGCTTGTCTAGGGTAAGGCTTTTGGGAGTGAGTTTGCTGCATGTGGAGAGATATAATAAAGAAAGGAACATTCAGGGTGTGGTCTTTGGCTCCTAAAACCAGATATCTCCTAAAAGCTTGCCTTCTCTTGGCCACATTTCTCCTGGTGTGTTGACTTGCCCTGTTGCTATGGTAGCAGCCTAGCTGCACTCAGTATTCAGGTGACATGAATGGGAGTAACCAGCTCGGACAGTGATATCAGAAATATTCCCTCACTAAAGTTCCTCATTCCCTACTGTCTTCTTGCTGTTCCGCTAACGTAGGGCACCGCAACTTGCTGGCTGGCCAGGTGATAGCATGCTCTTTAGCTGCTTGCCATGTGTCTGTGCTTATCAGTGGAAGTTCTGGGAGTAGGGAGGTTCTTCATGCCCTCTTATGGCTAGTGTGGATTTAAGTACTTAGTCCTAGTGCAGCCTGTCCTAGCTGGGCTTACAGAGAATCCTTACCAATAAACTTCCTCCCAGGTACACAACCTTTTTTTTACCAATGTCATGGTTTCTGCTGGGACAGAGTTAATTTTCATTGTAGAGGCTCACACTATGCTGTGTTTTGGATTTTTGATGGAAATAGTGATGATGTTTTCGGTTGTTGCAGAGCAGTGCTTACACAGAGCCAAGGACTTTTTTTTTGCTTCTTATGCTGCCCTGTCAGCGAGGGGGCTGGGGGTGCACAAGGAGCTGGGAGGGGACAGGACCAGGACAGGTGACCCAGGCTGACCAAAGGGATGTCCCATACCATATGGCATCATGCTCAGCAATAAAAGCTGGGGTAAAGAAGGAGGAAGAATGTGACATTCAGAGTGATGACGTTTGTCTTCCCAAGAAACCGTTACGTGTGACGAGCCCTGCTTTCCTGGCAGTGGCTGAACACCTGCCTGCCTGTGGGAAGCAGTGAATGAATTCCTCGTTTTGCTTTGCTTGCGCACGTGGCTTTTGCTTTACCTGGTAAACTGTCTTTATCTCAACTCATGAGTTCTTGCACTTTTACCTTTCTGATTCTCTCCCCCATCCCACCTGGGGAGAGTGAGTGAGCAGCTGCGTGGCACTTAGCTGCCTGCCAGGGCTAAACCACAAGTAAGAAGTATTTTTTTTCTGGAAGGACCAATGTCTGGTCCTTGCATGAAGTGCACACTACCAGAATGTCAATGTGCATTTTGAAATGAAACGGTTGGTACCACCACTTAAGCTGCTACCAATTTAAGAACTGAGCTAAGAAAATCATAACTTTGAACATTACTGAAGGCACATAGAATATGTCTGGCTGTTGGAATATATTTTCACCCGTACACAGAATAACTGTTATAATTCATTGCAGTGGTCTCTAATCACTATGCTTGATGAATTTCTCTAAATATGGCCCATCTACAAATTTCCAAGGAATTCCAAAGCTGGAATCAGTGATAATATATTGATATTCCGTATTGATAATAGGAAGGGAGACAGATGAGCTAGCTGAAAAGGCAAAAAGAATGTTGAACAAGCCGAAAATTTCTTATTATTGGTTTGGTAATATCTTGTGGAGACAGACCTTTTGGGACAACTTTCTTCAAGTTTTACTGACAATGAGGTTTTTAGTTATATAGAAAAACTTCATGTGATCAATTCTGATGAAAAATGGGCAAAATATTTAATTAGCTTTGTAATCTTAATATAATTAGTGTCTTGCTACTTCATCTAAACTGTTTTCTATTTTTCCTTTTTCTACATTGTATAATAATACGTTGAAACTTTCCATGCTGCTTCATTATTTTCAGTCTTTTTGGACAAGATGATGCCTGTCAGTAAATTAACCAAATAGTTTATGCATGCAAAAATAGACAACTAATGTAAAATAATGCATAGGAGTGATCAGTAAATATTTTATCACTAAAACAACAAATAATTTCCTCTTTAACTTTACACAAGCATGACATTTTCCAAAGACATACCAGAGCCAGAATCAAAATATCACATATCAAAATAAGATGTGATTTTAAGAAAATCCATTTTTTAAAAACAGACTCATGAATTACACATGACCTGAAATTGCATGTTTAAAGTCATAGTTTCTGTACATGCTTATTTGGTATAATATGAACAGATAATAATACAATATCAATTTCATGCATACAGTTTTTTTTTTATTTCATAATGGCAGCTTATCTGTTTAGTGCTTGGCCAAAAAGTATATTAACTGGTAAATAAGTGTTTACAATATTTTTTTATCCTGTCCATGGTAAATTGGTCCCAATTAAGCAGGATTAGAGTGGTGTTGATGTTTCCATGTGAAATAAATTAAAAAAACAAAAAACAAAAAACAAAAAAACCAAAACTTCCCTTCCAAGGGCCAAGGCCAATTTACATTCTTACTATTCACCACTTGTGAAAATAAAACAGCTTTGGCATGATAAATGAGGATTCTTTGTCAGCAATCCAGTGTCTGCAATACATTTGGAACTGGTTTCTTTGTTCAAATTGATAACAAATATCTGATCTGAAGAAAATGCTCTCTTTTGGTTTTTTGACATGCTATGCTAGTTCACACTGAATTATGTTGCATTAGATCATGAGCCAAGCAGTGGGGGAAGAGGGAAAAGGAGGTGGGGGGATGGGGAGAGGAGAGAACGTGTGACATAATCTAAAGAGTGCTTTAAAATAGTTGGGACTACAGAGGAAGCAGCAGTAAATCAGAAGCCCCTGATGAGTCCTGTATCTTGGGTTACAAGGGCATAGATCCTGACCCTTGCCTTCTTCATCATATATTTACAGGTTTCAGAAACACATGATTACGTAGGTAGGCTGTGACAAGACACAGATGCACAGCAGCCACAGCTGCATGGCTGGCAGATCCTAAAAGCTCAGTCACAGAGAAGTTCTTATTACATGAAGAACCATTATAAACAAAGAACAAAAAACAAAATCCCTGACAGCCCCACCTCATAACAAAATGCATTAAACTGGACAGTTAATAAATTATGATAGAAAACTACTACCCAGCACTTAATAATTTACCATTGGTTTATTATGCGGTTACATGATATGACACTTGTGTAATTTATTTTTCTTTAAAGTTGTGTAATGAAACCCTACATTGCAAATCTAGGTTTTTTTTTTTGTTTGTTTCCTTTTTTTTTTTTTTTCCTGCAGAAAGGAAGAAAAAAATTGTTGGGCTAAAAGAGTCTAAATAGATGTTTGATGTGGGTGGCAAGAAGGAAAAGTAATAGAAATAGTTGTGGAAACTGGTACAACACCCATCTGCTTGCAGAGATCTCAATTTCTTTATAATCTAATAGTTGAAAAAAATATTTTTTTTCAAATGCTAACGCAGACACATATTACAGATTCAGAGTATGACAGCCTGCTATAAGTGTGCTAGGCAAAATTGGCACATCCACTGGGGGGGGTCTGATGAGGTTGTTACAGTTTCTTTGTCTAGACTCTTCTGATTACATCCCATTTGCTTTCTTTTTTACTGACAAACTTGACTTCCAAATTATGGTAATGTTATCATGCTCTTTCTCTAACTGGTTGTATTTACATTTCCTTACCTCAGGCTGAGTTTGGAGATATTAATCTGAAAACAAGTTTTCCTTGTTAAGTTTTTTCATCACCCAGCCAGTTTCTGAGACAGTCGCTGGCTACTTGTTATTCTTATGCCCTAATTTATATCCACACTTTTCTGATTTCAGTATTTAAGAAAAGTTAGATAAAAGCTACTGCAAGGCAGAAGAGGAATAGGTAGGAAATTTAAGACCCGGAGCTCTATTGAAAATAGTTCTGTGCATTTCCTCCATTGGAAGTCTGAGAAGAGTTGTTTAAAATGCTAGGAAGCGCTATTGCCCTTGTCATGAGCGTTTATTGAGGACTGTCAAAAAAGAGGTGGTCTTTTGACCGAAGTTTGATTTTCTGTTTCTGTAGCTTAGAGCTTGGTTTTCTGAATGGTATAAAAATGGAAAAATTCTATATAGCTTGGAAAACAAACTGAGCTACTGTAATATAATTCTGGAAGATGACCCCCCCCCCCCCCCAAAAAAAACAAAAACAAAACCAAAACCCTTTACGTGCACTGCAGTGTACCTTAAAACACAAGGACCATTTCACTAAATGCACAAAATGCTCCTATTGGCTCAGACTCTGGTGAAGTTCTATGAGACAACATTCATCTCACAGAAATGGCTTTGCTACTTTTATTGCAACAAAAGGTCACAGTCTTCTCTGTGCAAAGGAAACTGATTCACCACTGTTTGAATTTGATCAAGGAAATATTTGAAAATTTTTGAAGTGACTGAGAGACCTCAGCACTACTTTTTGAATTAATTTTGGAGTTCACATTCTTCAGGTACACATGTTTAGAGACATAGAAGTACCCTTTCTCTTTCAAAAAACAAAGGATAAATCAATGGCCCTGCAGAGGTAAATGACTGAAACCTTAGCTGCAGGTAGATGAAAATGCCAGTAAACAAAAAAACACTCATCAAACAGGGGAAAAGAGCAGAAGAGAATTTTCTTCTAGCTAACACACACTTTAAGCTATGGCAGTAGAATATCTCTGGCACTTGACTCATTGAGACTCAAAAGAGAAAGAAGACTTGGTAGAATAGAGTGGAAAAAAAATTGTAATAGGAAATTTCTATTTTTCGTTTTGATTTGGAAAATCCAATCTTTTTCTATTTTAATGCTGACATTTTTCACTTTATGAATATTCTACCTTTCAGCCAGCCATGCCAAGCCTTTAGGAGACTTTCCAGAATACCCTCAAAATGCAAATGATGTCATAAAAAACATTTTGCTTAAGTATGCAAATCTGACTTACATCAAATAATCATAAGCCAGAAACATATTTTCACTGAAATAAGAAAATCTGTCAGCAATGTAAGCAAAGCAAAAACCTGATTTAGGTCTAGTTGGCTCTAACTGTGCAAGACCAAGCTCTACACTGGGCTGGATCCCTTTGAATTCCTGATTTTTACTCACACGCTATTTACTTGCTCTGTCTAATGTTATGCTTTTACTCTCTTACCCTTCCACTATCTCTAGCTTCCTCTTGTGTTGTGGATTGTGATAGACATTTTTGCCACACTGGTCTTGCTTTATAAAATTTTTCTGGAACTCCTCCTTCTTCTTAACTCACTATAAATTATATAAATTATCTTGCATGTACAAGCATTAATGGCCAAATTTTTACTTTTCTTTTCTTTTCTTTTCTTTTTTTTTTTTCCTGCACTAGTATGTTATTGCTCCTATTTCTTCTAAAAGTAAGTAATATTTGATCTCCTTCTATGATAAAGTCACCCGCTTGGTGGATGAAGGGAAGGTGGATGTAATCTTTCTGTATTTTAGTAAGACTTTTGGTTTCATCCCTCACAGCATCCTTCTGGACAAATTGTCCAACTGTGAGATAAACAGGTTCATACTACGCTGGGTGATGAACTGCCTCAATGGTAGAGCTCAAAAGGTCATAGTGAATGGGGCTACGTGTGGTTACTAGAGATGTTCCCCAGGGCTCAGTTCTAGGGCCAGTCCCGTTCAACATTTTTAGCAATGATCTGGATGCAGGATTTGAATTCATCCTTAGGAAGTTTGGTGATGATACTAAACTGGGAGGTGCTGATGACTCCCAGGAGGGACAGGAGGCCCTACAGAGGGTCTAGATAGATTGGAACATTGTGCAATCATCAACAGCATGAAGTTCAACAAAGGTAAGTGCTGGGTTCTGCACTTGGGATGGAGTAACGCTGGACGTAGGTACAGACTGAGACAAATGGCTGGAGATAGCTCAGCAGAAAGAGACCTGGGTGTGCTGGTTGACAGCAGGCTCAAAAATGAGTCAGCAGTGTGCCCTGGCAGCCAAGAGGACAAACTATATTTTTAGGTGTATTAAACACAGCTTGGCCAGCTTGTCAAAAGAGGTGATTCTCCCACTGTATTTAGAATAGGTGTGGCCTTGCCTTGAATATTGTATGCAGTTCTGGTCTCCACAATATAAAAAAGGATGTTAAGATACTTGAAGGCATCCAGAGGAGGGCAATAAAGCTGGTAAAAGGTCTGGAAGGTATGTCCTACGANGTATTTAGAATAGGTGTGGCCTTGCCTTGAATATTGTATGCAGTTCTTGTCTCCACAATATAAAAAAGGATGTTAAGATACTTGAAGGCATCCAGAGGAGGGCAATAAAGCTGGTAAAAGGTCTGGAAGGTATGTCCTACGAGGAGTGGCTGAGGACACTCAGATTGTCTAGTATGGAGAAAAGGATGCTAAGAGGTGACCTCATTGCTCTCTACAACCTCCTTAGGAGAAGAAATGGAGAGAGAGGTGCCAGTCTCTTCTCCCTCATAAGCAATGATAGAATGCATGGGAATGGCACAAAGTTGCACCAGAGGAAGTTTAGACTGGATATTAGGAAAAATTTCTTTACTCTAAGGATGGTCAAATGCTGGAACAGGCTTCTAGAGAGGTGTCTGATGCCCCACGCCTGTCAGTGTTCAAGAAGCATTTGGATAGCGCTCTCAATAACATGCTTGAACTTTTGTTTAGCCCTGAAGTGGTCAAGCGGTTGTACTTGATGATCTTTGCTGGACCCTCCCAACTGAACTATTCTATTCTATTCTATTCTATTCTATTCTATTCTATTCTATTCTATTCTATTCTATTCTATTCTATTCTAATTTCAACAATGAACAGCTTGTACTAAAGTGAAATGCAACCTGCAAAGCATGTGCTTTTGCAACATAAATGCACTTAGAAAACAACCTTCTAGAAGTTAGTATCTCTGTATCGCTGTTAATCAGTGCGAATGTTATTATCTCATTATCTCCCTGAGCTCTCTCATCTGGCTCTATCAATTTATAACCATTATCTTATAACCATCTCAAGAATAACTATGGTCTTTGTTCTTAGGGTCCATTTTTATCAACATTTTATTACTTAAGGCCCTAACAAATGCATAGTCAGGTGTTTCTTCTCCAAGATGATAGAGACAGAGATGACCTTAATTTATAATCTGGATTTCAGAATGATTTTCTTTCTGTTTCTATGTAACACTGAACTCAGCAGTGGGGTTCTCTGGCACATAACACACAGAACAGTAAATGAAGGAATAAAATATATGCATAATCCAATATTTATGGCTTGAAATTATAGGATTGATCCTCTATCATCACCTTTTGGTGAGCAGGGATTCCTGTGACTATATAAAGGGTTTGTATTCTCAAACTTTATACCAAAAAAAGCCCAGTAACCACTCTTCTGGAATTACTGGAACTACTCAGAGATAGAGTCCAGTATGGTGAAAGAAAACAAAGGGAAAAGACCCACTGTCATACCTCCTTGTACATGAAATGTATCCGCCCTACAAGAACTGGCTCAGGTCCTCTCAGCCTCTGATCCTCCCCACTGAGGTGTGAGCAAAGTGATGCAGGATTGAGGGATAACGCGGGACTGTAGAGGTGGATGAGGCTCTATAGTCAAAGAGGATGCCCAGGCAGTGTCCGAGCAGAGCTGAGAGAGCCCCAGGACAGCTTAGCTCAGGGCAGATGACGGGAGAGAGCACTTTCTGAGGGGCTGCTGAGAGTCCTGCCGAGGCCATCCTGACCTGCAGGATACCTCCACTGCCGGTCTCAAATGCTGGCAGGAGCTTAACAAAGAGCATGGAGGTTGGGAATGAACAATAGCCCAAATGCTATGCACAGGTGGAAACTTTGTGAAGTCTTGGAAAAGAATAGCTTCTCAGAGGTTGCTAAGGTGTACTCATAGTGTCCAATTTATGGTGATGAGACAAAGGCAGGAAAGGGGAAGCCTGTATTGTGAATAACAGATTAAAATTAGACTTTCAGTGTTATTTACCATAACCTTTGTGTTTTCATTTGCTGTTATGTACATCTTTCTGCATATTAGTCTGAAAAGGAAGCAATAGCATTTCTGTTCGTTTTGTCTGATGGCTTTATCTATCACCACTGTTCCCTGCAAATGATTCATGTGGTCTAACAGACTTTCTTTTAATTCTCTAACACCAGGACATTTAATTTATGTACAAAATAAGAGAAGAGATTCCTTTTATCAGATGAATGAATTAGAGCTGAATGGCAAATCATCTTGCTGTCTTGCTGGTTAGTGGATTCTCACTGCCACCACCACCTTATGACAAAAGGCTTTTTGTTGTTGATGTTGATTTTAGGGTTTGGGAGCCTTTTTTTCTTTTCTTTTCTTTTCTTTTCTTTTCTTTTCTTTTCTTTTCTTTTCTTTTCTTTTCTTTTCTTTTCTTTTCTTTTCTTTTCTTTTCTTTTCTTTTCTTTTCTTTTCTTTTCTTTTCTTTTCTTTTCTTTTCTTTTCTTTTCTTTCTTTTTTCTTTTTCTTTTTTTTTCATCTGGGCTTCTCTGAAATAATTTCTAATGAATAATTCAAATGTCATGGGAAAGCAAAGCTGCTAGTGAGCTTCTCACTTTCTCATTATTAATTGTAGATTTCTTCCTCTATTAGTAACACTGAACTGAAAGTTTTTACTATAGAAATCTAATGAGTGTGACTTGGAGCATTTTTAATTCTTCATCCTCCACCAAAGGTGCAAAGAAATAGCCTTGGGTTATGTGCATAGACTTTCCCATGAGACGTAAAATTAAAAAGATCTCTTCTGTTTCTCAGAGAGAATTTATTTTACTTCAGACATGAATAGCAACACCAGGGAATTTTGTCTTCCCCTGTAAGAACTGACTTTACTTTCTTCGTATGATTTCATGACGATTAAATTCAGCAACACAAGAGCATTAATCCCAGAACATGAATAGTACACTTTGATGTTGCTCATGGCCAAAATGCACCACCCATTCATTTAAATATCACAGAAAATATCTTCTACTTAGGGGACCATTTGAATTTTTTTTTTCTCTGACATTGTAACAGGTATGATAAGATTTTAATGAGCTTTAAACTTAATTTAATTTATTTTACTTTATGTAAATAACTCCAAGCCTTTTGTTCTGGAAGATCAAAGTTATTTGCATACCCTTGTCTTCATTTAATCTCACAAACAAATATTTTCATGGGAATTCTCTCTCTCTCTCTTTTTTTTCCTAAGAGAAGTATTCACTTCTGAGAGAAATTCCAGAAAAGTATTCCAGTCTTCACACATATGAGAGGGAGCAGATCCTCACATGCTATAAATTGTCATAATATACTGCAAATTTGCACTGGCTGAGGACTGGGTAAAAATAAATCTGTGTTTATCTGACAGCTTAAACTCAACTTTTCCAGTAGCAATAACGAATGACTAAAATTTTAACAATGACACGTTGCATCTGTATGGAAAAGCATAAAGGAATATAGCAACAAGATTAGATGAAATCCCACCCTTCTCTCTCTGTGTTTAAGTGACTGCAGAATAAAAGAAGTGGTCGTCCTCATGGTTACTATGTCCCTGGCAGCTAGATCTCTTAGGGTGTGATGGTTTTAGATGTACCAGCTGACTCTTTGTTCTTGCAGTAGAGGCTCATGAGTTTAGGCACAAAGATTTAAAGTCTGTAGTTGGGGCCTCATCCAGGAACATAATATTACTAGAAGTAAATGAGCATGTAACAGAGATAAGTTGTAACAAAATAACGTTACACAAAGTTTTGAGTGCCCCACAGTGGGGAGCTGCAGCCATACTTTACTGTCAACTATTTATACTAAACAAATAAGGCTAGGATGAAAGATTTTTTCTTTTTTAGATTTAGGTCATAACTAAAGTGATATTGAAATAAAAGTTCCCTGCCTGTTGTGTACTCTATAAAACATATATTATACTAAACACTATAAAAAAATGTAAGGATTTTTTTGACTGTATTTGTTCAGAACTCTTATCAGCACTAGAAGCTGTCCGTTTTGAATGGGAAGTTGTATTATTATGAATCTTTTCAAGATCCTTAAGTAAGCAAACTTGTTGTCATTTATAAATATACACATATAAAAGCATATATAAGACTATTACTGGTATAATGTGAAGTCAACCAAAGCTAAACTGTTCATAGACTTTTAAAAGCAGAGTCAAGTTTCCTGCCTACAGGTCTGCTGCTCTAATAGCTCTGTGAGAATGTATTATAACTGATTAATTTACAAAAAGAAGGTGTCAGGCTCAACTCATTCCACTATGTACTGTCATTCTGTGTGCCAGGAAATTACAGCTCACATGAACTAGAAACATTGCCTGTATTATGCATGAAGAGAAGGATTCAGTAAAAGGATTGTTTAGGTAGGCTGGAAGATGACATCGTTACCGTGTTTGCTAAAACATCCACTATTAGGTGTCTGTTCCTTATACAAATTAGTAGTTTTGAAATTTTTTGAAATTTTTTGAAATTTTTGTGGGTACCAGCACAACCCAAACTTTTACACATTCTTTCTTTAGAAAAGATTTCACAATGAGCTTATAAGGAGGTGAATCACTAGTCTGCTGTGAATTGTGAAAGATATCCATCTAAACAGCTGAAACCAACAAAATGATCCATCATCTAATTTACTATCCCTAAACACAATGATGTTTATGGGATTCAGTGGCTACTCTTTGAAATTCACCTATCAGACATTATAGATACTCACATCTTCACAGCTATCTGCTAGGACGCTCAAAGGCATCCAGAATCTTTCACATGAATGTGTCTTACACAATGAGTCCTGGCTTTTGGAGGTTTAATGTGATGACATGAGAGAATGTGGTACCCTCAAGGTCACCTGCCTTCTATTGCAGCCAGATTTTCCATACAAGACATAGGCACCTTGGAGAATAATCCAGTTTATGAATTTAACTGCTAAGTCCCACTAAGATGCGCATAATAAAGTGGGATTTATTGATTGTTCTGGATAATAAAGATGACCATGGAGAAAGGTATTTTAATAGGCTAGGCATCATTAGGAGGACATCATTGGTCTGACAATGAATTCTGAAATTGGTACTGTCCATGGGAAATGATCAAATGTAGTGGGGCACCTCAGTAATGCCCAGATGTCTTTGTGGAGATAACCCAGCCCCATTCCGTCCCTACAGGTGCTAACTTTACCAAATGTCACCTGTTTGCCCTAACAATTTCAAAGGCCATTAAAATTGTTTGCAAGACAGAGCAGACTCAGCTTCAGCAAGCAGACATTTAGCTCTTACCTGCGTCTTGTTGGGACCCAGAATCCAATCAAGATTTTCCTACACTGTTATACATAGTCAAAACACATCTGACATGCTAAAATACTAAATTCAATGTAAAGTCCTGGGGCGTCCTGGGAAGTCTGAAACATTGTTTCCGATTTCTGAGACAACGCTAGTAGATAGGAAGGTTTTTTACTAAATGAGGGACCTGCAGTCATATTTCTCAGTAGTCTGAGGGATTTAACATTCACCAAAAGGTTTTCTAATGTTTAGGCTGGCTGAGGGCTACACTCCATCTATCCCAGCCTCTACTTAGAAAATAACACAATATTCTTGGATTTACAAGGATAGCAAACCAGAAGTGGGCTGGGTGTGCAACTTAGGGATGAGGGATTTAGCTGTGCAGGGGTGGAAACCAGCGCATTTGAAACTCATGCCACTGAATGAAACTAGAAAAAGTCTTAGGAAAGGGAACTTCAAGTCTTTTATTGTAATTCTTATAAGCCCTCTATTTGATCTGAGCCTTGAGTAATCTTTAATATTTTAAGAAATATGTTGACAAAATATGTTAGAGCACTGTACTGTTAGTACTGTTAACATTAGCTGACACTAGAAAGTAACATTATCTTAAGCAACATTTGCTAAAGACTTCTGAAATATTCTAAGGTCTATTGAAAACTGGTGCATTTACAATGCACCATTAAAATGCTTATTAAAAAGTTAAATACGTCTAAAAGAATAAAGATCCAGCATTGTCACAGAATCTATGGCTAGCATCACAGCCATGTTAGATCACTCCTAATCCATGTACAGGTGACAGCAATCATAAGAGACAGATTTAGACTGCAGGAGAAAATAATAATGGTTTGACAACATTAGCACTAACACACAAAAGTTAGTGCCTCTGAGAAGTTGCTCTATTCACAAAGTTTGCTTAATAGCGAAGCCTTCCACTAGATGAATAAAGAAGTGACTATGAGAAGTGTCTGGGAACATGCTAAGAAAGGTATATATTTTGCTGAAACTAATCAGGACTCATTAACATACATACAACCCCAATAGTTCCAAAATAACAAAGAAAAGCTCCGACACAGGGAGGACTGTGGAGATAAAAATTGAATTTTTTTTTCCCTTTGTGGCAACATGATAACTCACTTCAGTAATGCATACTTCTGATGTCCTAATTTATCTTTGCTAGAAATCTACTAATAAAACTTAAACTCGTAAGAAATTGGTAACGATAACTTTCTTCTGTAGAAGAAGGAAGATTTTTTGGATCGGCATTAAGTGTCCTTTCAAAATCAGGGTCACAGAGACAATTAGAAGCATCAGTGATACAGTTTTTTGAATGAAAATCAAGAGGTGCACATAGACTCTCAGGAGATTTAGTCAAGCTTCATATGACTGTAGGCAATCCACTGTTTCATTTTCAAAGACTCAAAATAAAATTCATTTTGAAAATCACTGGGAAAAACTTTCCTTACTTTAGACCTTTGAAAATTTGTCTTTCTTTCGGTGGATGTAAAATGATTCCTGTGAAATCTTACAATAACTTCTAGAAAGGTTAAGTAATTTGCATGAGTATACCAAGCCAGCCTGCATGGTTATGGGTAGGTAGAATTCTTGCTCCATTCTGAGTGAAGCTATGCATATTGTGCTAAGGTTCTACCTGTTGCTGCTGTATTTCTTCAGAGCATCATTATGTCCAAAAGAGGAGTTCCTCCCATTGCCCTCAAATCCAAGGTGGAGTTAAGAAGGCGGCACAGCTGCCACAATGCGCTAGCTATAATCTGCAGGTGCGTTGTTGCATGCTCTTGTGTTAAACTGCCCTACTAGTGGCACCAGTCTTTGGGGCAGGTGTTTCCCATCATGTTATGCAGCTGAGGTGCTGTGCCAAAAAACACAACCAAAAACAACAAAACAAAAACAACAGCAACAAAACAACAACAACAACAACAACAAAACATTAAGCATTCAGGTACAAGTGTTAAAAGATCTGTCAAGTTATGGTACTTTGTCTTGTGCTGGGAGAAAAGAAAATGAATTATACAGAAACAAAGAAATCTACAAGTTTGTCTTCCTGTGAATGCACATACTGGATATAAACTAGTGTTATTTATACTTACCCCATAGTGCTTTAGCACTTAAATGTAAATCCATCTAAGAGAATTAGGGAATCCTCATAGACATGAGGTTCAGATATATTTTTGAAAAATGACAATGCAGTAGCCATTTGAGCCTATTTGCGTAAAATGTTATGCTGTTGAAACCATCTGCTTAGAAGAAGATCAGAGGGGAAATATATCTGCATGGCTTTAAATCTACAGAATGGGGCTCCAAGAACTCAGGATACATAAATCAGTAGCTTGCATTGCTACCTAAAGTGTCTTTAACACACAAAGACTTGGATAATTTTTTGGCACAGGCACATATTGTGTCTTCAACACAATGCATCATCTGGAAACATGCAAATTACTTGGCTTCCAATGAGTATCCTATAGAAGGTGCATTCTAATTAAATTTAAAGGCAAACTGGGGTTTTGTAATTAGGATGAATTATAAAAATGTTACTGTTTATGGTAATGTTCTTTATGCTTTACAGTGTAAAAATGCATTGTAATTTCTAAAACTACTTCAAACGCTGGTAGCACGTTTTATTTATGCCTCTGCACTGCATTAAAGTCATAAACGGTTGATACCGTCACCAGAATGAGAAAGCTATAAACACTAGTTAAATTAGAATACAGGTGAGTGTGAGAAAGTGTGTGTGCGTGTGTGTGTGTGAGTGCATGTGAGACAGAGAGATCAGGTATAAGATAGTAGCCGTATGTTAAAATGATTTTCTTACATAAATAGTCTATGCCATATTACATTTATTAAAACATATTTATGGAACATTAACCATAATACTCATTTCTGATAATTAAAATAAATGAAAAAATGATCCAGGCTACCCATCAAGAACATTTCTTGTGCCTATAGACTGTGGAGTGAATTTCAAACCCCTGTTACACTGGTCAAATTCAATCAAACCCAGTGCGTCATTTGATATTTGAATCTGGGTAATGAAAGGCAAATGTCTAATATGGCCTTGTAAAGTTTTCTATATACCTAGCCACTAAAATTCACAGCGTACAGAATATATAACCCCTTCCTCTCTCTTTTTGTTATTTTACACTGGACACAAGTGCAACCATTTCAAGATGTTAAACAACACATGGTATATTCAAAGCTGATTATCTATTAACCACATTCTTGCAGTAACCAAAGGAGAAAAAAAAAGAAAACAAACAACAACAACAAAAAACAAATCATAAAACAACCACCCTCCCCATATTTTGGCAAAATCTATCAACATGAAGGCCTGCCAGGGTCTTCCATGTCACTTAGTCTCCATAACAGAGCTGGATGGAAACAGTAATTCTGTAGCTATTCCTTCCACTGTCAAGGGAAATAATGTGAATTGCTGGTAAAAAGTCACAACATCTTCAGACTGTTATCTGTAATGGTTATAACGCNACCCCTTCCTCTCTCTTTTTGTTATTTTACACTGGACACAAGTGCAACCATTTCAAGATGTTAAACAACACATGGTATATTCAAAGCTGATTATCTATTAACCACATTCTTGCAGTAACCAAAGGAGAAAAAAAAAAGAAAACAAACAACAACAACAAAAAACAAATCATAAAACAACCACCCTCCCCATATTTTGGCAAAATCTATCAACATGAAGGCCTGCCAGGGTCTTCCATGTCACTTAGTCTCCATAACAGAGCTGGATGGAAACAGTAATTCTGTAGCTATTCCTTCCACTGTCAAGGGAAATAATGTGAATTGCTGGTAAAAAGTCACAACATCTTCAGACTGTTATCTGTAATGGTTATAACGCATTTCCCTAGAGGTATGCAGTAGTTTTGTCAGGAAAGCTGCAGAGGAATTGTGTACTGTGGTCCTGGGTGGACCTGTGAAGACAGTCCAACTTTGTTACGGTTTAGGGAGAAGAAAGCAGGTTTTAGGCTTAACTGACTGGCTTATATATGTAGGATATGAGCTCATGATGTGCAGTATTGCTTCCCCTTTATGCCATTTATGTCCTGCATCTTTTGTTCTCATCTGTCACAGTAAATCTCAGAAACCACACATAATGCAAGGTTATCTCTGAGCAATACTGTAACATTTCTTCAATAATCTTTTGATTTTTTTTTCTGTAGCTTGTCCATTTTCTCTTTCTTATTCAAGTCCTTTGTTTCTTGCTATATTTTCATCATTGTTGCCATACTTTCCTTAGCACTTCTGATAGGACTCTGAAACAAGTTCAGATTTCTAATTCCCATCTTCACATTTTTTTCCCAGGCTGTTGCATGTTTTTTCCCTACAGCTCTTTGACAAAAACAATGACCATCACATTCCCTTTCCTGATGCAGCAGACCTCTACCCTCCAGGTGAATATGCTACTTGTAACAGAGATACATCTTCGCTGCTGTTGGTGCCAAATAAAGCGTTAATTCTTCCAGAAGGTGCCCTCACAATAGCTCTCTGTTTTCTGCCCCTTACAAAATGCTATTCTTTCTTATCTTTCTCTTTCTCAAATAGCAATATATATATTCACAACTAAACCCCCCAAAAACATGTTGCAGCAAGATACACTAGGGTATGCTGGCATGCACTTCTCCCCTGGGGCTGGAGATAAGACAGGAAACAACATATGACAGATGTGACTTTGCTTATTGGAAGGTTCTTAGCAGTGATAAGCGCTATCTAAATCTGTATAGAATGGTGGGAGTAAACCTGAACTTTAACTAATCTTTTTTTGTCTTGCCACTAATTACTCTGCACAAACATTAACTTATTATTATTTAAAACCCACAATATTCAAAACCAAGCTAAGCACCTGAAAAAAAGGTACTGGAACTGCCTTTGTCTTCAGTGAAGTTTCACCCTCTGCTATGCCACTCTCTTTGTGATTATCATTATTTATCATATCAAATCTTTTCCGTTTAGGGTGTAATAACACATTATCAACAAATTGTTTTCAAATCAAAC